>PVJO010021211.1:0-30517 GCA_004026905.1 Hystrix cristata | reverse complement strand
TATTTATCCAATTAATATTTACTATGTGTCTTCTATGTCCAGTTGTAAGTAAAGATATTTAAGAAATTCTAAGTCAGCGTGTGATTGAGGATATAGAAAATAATGGCCAGCCAAGGGTAAGAGTAACGATAGAATTTTCAGACCCTGAGTGCATGAAATATGAGAAAGATACAAGAAACATATGCAGATATATGAAAAGTTAAACACCCAAAGGTGATATTTATATCAAAAATTAAATTGTTGTTTGGTTTATGGGCTCTGAATAGTTATGGAATAACTATAAATCATGCATCTCTGTATATCCACATATCAAGCCAAAAGCCAAATCATTGAATATTTTAAGAAATATAATAGGATTCATGGAACAGAGTTTTAAATGACAGGTAGGAGAGTCAGGGACAAGAGCCCTCAATGGGCAGCATGAGGATGCACCCTGAGCTCAGCCACCACGTGCTTGGCCTTGGGGAACACTTCACCCCACAGTCGTCCAATGTGCCCCCGAGAGGTTGGTTCCAGGTCCTTCTTCAGGTACCAAAGTTTCCAGTCAATGCCCATGTCCCTTACACAAGATGGCAATGTGTCTGCGTAGAATCCCTGCAGTGTCCCCACACCCCTCATGTCATCTGCAGATCACTTATCTCATGCCATATACGTGCCACGCAAACGGTTGTCATACTGTATTGTTTAGGGATAAATAACAAGAACAGTGTTTGTACATGTTCGGTTCGGATGCAATCTTTTCCTGGCTGTTGATTGAACCCACAGACCTGAAGCTCACCAACACGAAGGGCTGGCAGTACAGAATTCTCCGATACAGCACCTGTGAGTGTGCACAGCATTCACACTTCCAAGATTACTCACAGAAGTCAAACAGAATGTGCCTTTGAGTACTACCAAGCAGACACGTGTTATGAGTGAAATTAGAAGAGTTTAATTTACACCCAGTGGAACCTCCCATCGCGTCCCAGCAAGGCTACGTGACAGCCGCGGGGGAACGCCGAGAGTGTATTCGGGCTGCTCGTGGGGGCACGACTGTAATATAACTATGTCTATCCCATTCTCTCAGGCCACAAGAAGTAGCCAGCCCACCACTTTTATGTTAAAGGAGCAATCCTGTAGACATTTTTAAAAAACTTGCTAGTTTTCATTTAAGAAAGGTCTAGTTTCACATGTGTTTTGGGAAGCAGGTCTGGTGGCTCTCGCCCTAGGTGAGAAGACCCTTGTGACCAATGGGCAGGTGATAGTCAATGAATCAAGGACGTTGATAATGACTTGGCGGATCAACTCCAAGCCTTTGGGTGGATGGGGATGACAAATACCTGCACACGGTCCCCAGGGCTGTCTTTGGAAGATGCCCACATACTTCACTTTCCAAAGGAATTGTTAAAAAAAAAGAATGATTTTTGAACTCTGCACTGTGATCTATATTTGGAGCTCTGGAGAATTACGTATGTGTGCAGGGAGTGCAATCTGTTTGGCAATGTGACTAACTGAAACTTTGTCATTTCTTAGCAGAATTGTCACAAGGGAAAAACTGGATTTTTAAGAAAGTAATAACTGGAGACACGTCTTTTCAAACAGCACATGAGGAACCCTCCTCTCTGCAGACACCATCCGGAACACAGTATCTGAACTCATCTTCATCAGGAAGCGAAGCCTCGCTCTTTATTTCTGATAGACTGAAACACAGATAGATCTTCCTTGGTCTGTGACCTCAGCAAGTTCTGAGCAAAATACCTGCTTCCTTCTCAAAAATCAGAATGTAATGGAGTGACAGCTCTTAGAGGTTAAAGCTGATGAAAGGCCAACTGCTCTAGAAATTCTTGCCAACTTCTTCTGTGTTTTGAGAAAGCGAGGGCGGAGTGCTCGATTTTTATGTTAATTCATCATCATGTAAAATAAGTTACATGCAGTTACCGCGCCAATGGCAAAAGTTAACAAAGAGTACACGTGTGTAATTTCATAACACAGTTGAATGAAGGTCCCCAGCGATTTCACTGTCCTGCTAGAGCTGAAGAGTGCACAGGTATACTGTAGAGATGGGGTGCCAGTCAGAAGGCAAATTTACCGATGCTCATCTGGGGGCAGGATAGATTGTCTAGGAATCAGGAACTGCCTACGGTTAGGGGACCCGTGCCTGTGAAGTAGAGGAGCACCTATAGCTGTGAGTGCCCCCAACTGAGTCCCTAAGTGACTGGCAAACGGCCGAGCTACCTTCCTCTTAGGTTTTCTGTGTGTGCAATGGATCAGAGGATCAGAGGATCTGTGTCACAGGGCTGCTGTGTGGACAGAGTGGGCTAGTGCACATCAAGTCCTTAACTCGACGTTACCTAACACAAACACTTAACACAGACATTCACAAACATCAGCAGTTACGATACTAACTCATCCTAGCCCCTCAGAAGAACCAAGTACCTCAATCAGATAATTTACTTCCTAAGCGTGATTCTCCCAGGCCCTCAAGAGTTCATGTGATTATTTTGGTGTCACTGTATGAGGACCAGAAGCCATGGCTGGATGAGTGGGTGGTGGATTCTAAAATGTGCCCCACAGTCCCCTTACACCACTCACGACAGGAAAATGATGCACAGCACATCTTCCTCCTAATGGTTCTCATGTCCTCTCCTCTATCATAGCTGCTTGCGAAGAGCCCTTGCTTACCAATATTTGCAAGCTGACCTTACATAGCAGAGCTGTGGGTGAGGTCGCCGTGTTTACTCTTGTCCTGGATTCCCCGTGCCGCCTGGACTTTTTATTTTGTTTCTTCTTTTCCTGAGTCCCCACTGTTTGAGTTTTGAATGCATCCATTGCCTCTCTTTATCAATAAAGGCAAAAATATGTCTTCTTGGGTTTCACACAATCAAAGATAATTATGTACTTACTTGTTTGATTTCTCCTACTCTATGGAGCTAAGGTGGCACACTTCTTCCTGCAAACTTTTTACTTCTCCCAATTCTCTCACCACGACCATTTGCACTTCTCCAAACACAAGTGTCAAGGACTAAGAGGTGAGTCTGGCACACCTGTTTGGGCTTGAATCAGCCTGTTTTCCACGTGGTATCTTCCTATCGCTTTTACACCCTCTGTATTTACCTCTGTCTTCCTCTAAACATTGTCACCAAGTCAACTATTTAAAACTCACACCCATCTTCAGAGTGACCCAGCAGCGTGCGGAATATACCTCATAACCAATCAAAGTACAAAAACTCGCAGTTATCTTATTTCTGGGGGAAAAAAGAGTAAATTGAATTTGTTTACTGAATTGTACTTATTTACTTATTTTCAGAAAAAAAGCTTTATTTAAAGAAAAATCATTTACTTTTTCTTTGGTATTGTCTTCGTGTCAAATGTCAATTATGTTATTAATTATTAATAAGCATAGGTAAAAACAGTGAAATTCAATTTCTCAATAAAAAAGAGGCACAAATGGGAAACAAGGGCAATGAGCAGACTTTGGGAACAAGTAAAGCACATGAAAGTTTCTTAAAAATTCAGTAGTAATAAATGAAACTCCAAAATATTATTGTCAATAATCCCTGTAAAATTAAAATTTAGAATTTTGCCTCGAATCTGTTTTTGAAGTCTTTTGGGGGATAAGAACTCTATCTTTGGACTACCTTAACTTGATTTATAATTGCAGATAACAAATTAAAATCTCATATGGCCAGTGGTTTTTAATGCTAATATGGAAGAGTATCCAAATAGTAAAATTTCATGTTTTAGCCCATTTTAGAGGTGTTTGGATTTTCGAGATATTAATAAGGCAGGCGTAAGGTCGCACTCCACGTTTCACGTTCACTGGTGGCTTTGATTTTTGTTGCTTGGTGCCTGTCCCTCCTTCCAGGACAACTCCCTGCCCCGAGCAAACTGGAAACTTGGAGGCTAAATTCTCAGGATTCACTAGATAGAATCCGGACAATGGAGGAAAACGGGATTGAGAGAGAGGGAGTGAAGAGAGTCAACAAGAGGAAGGGCAGGGAGACAGCAGAGTACGAGAAAGACCCAGAGAGGGGAAAGGGGTCCTGATGGAGACCAAAATTTATGTCAATTTTTTCATTCAAATATGGTTTAAATAATGTAAATGGGGACTGTGTCAATAGATTCCGACTCCTTTGAAGATGAGATATTCTATAGACATGACAATTTATTCCCCAATGCTGGAATGGCCAAAGGAGCAGGGAAACCTAATTCATGAGGATATCACTTCCTAGCAAAGTTTTTAAGAGCTTATACTGGGTTAGTCGCATTGAAATAGTTAATTCTGCACTGAGCTTGTTGTGACACTAAGTCAAAGAATGCAAAGAATGAAATCGAGGACAAAATGAGGAAGTGAAGAGGGTATTTACCGGAAATAAGAGAGGAATCGCTCCTGGCTCCAGGAGGAATTCCAAATAGAAATCCAAATTGTCTGCCCTGCCCTTATATGAGTACCCCACCCCCCAGCTGGGAAGGTTCAAAGCAAATGACTTCAAAGGAAACTGGTTATTTTGCATTTCTGATGTTCCTCAAAGTCCAGTCTGGAGGTAGGAGGAGCTGTCTACATATTCTGCAGAAGAACCATCTTCCTGGGTGCAAAGTCCTTCTCTTCCATCTTACCCCTTCTGCACTGGCATTTCTAAGCCTGACTTGCTGCATAACTTGAGTGAGCTAGACGTGTATGCTATTTCCTTTCATCCAACTCTACCTTAGGGGGCCCTGACTGCCTACCCATAGTCCTACTAACTGAACCATTGCAGCGGTTTCTTCTCCTCTTTCATACGTGCCTGCATCACCCACGGGCTGCACCAGCAGGCGGGAGGGAAGACAGAGAACGCAGCTCCCGGGGTGGACACCAGCAGGTCACACAGCACACACGTGTGAGGCACTGAGGCCTCCAGACCCTTATCACAGCCCTGTGCCTTGGCTGTTCTAGCAGTTGTGATGAATCAGGCAGTCTTTGTAAGTTTAAGGGCTTCTTTTCTGAACAGAGAGAAGTGGTTTTTTGCTTTTTTTTTTTGATAATTGCATAGCCATGGTTACAATGCATACATGTATTGAAACATTATGATATACCATTAATATGTACAATTGTTATTATATGTACCAGTTAAAATCCATTTCATTTAAAAATGTATATCTAAAGCTTACTGTCTTTTGTTTTACTATGTACAGGAAAAAATGAAAAACAAAAATAACTAAGACATACTTCCTTGCTCTTAAAAAGTGACTAAAACAATGTTGTCTACTAAGGCAGTGTAAAACGATGAGATAGTTATACAACTTCATGAGCAAGGTGCCTGGATGGTTGTACAAGAGGGAGTAATTCATTGATTTGACCTACGTGTAGAGTTGGAGGAAATATTCAAGAGTGGAGTAATAATTAAGCAGGGACTTTAGCATTAGGAGGATTTTTCTAATTATAGAGGTGAGAAGAACCCGCCAGTTAAAAAACAATACAAGCAAAAGCTGGCAAGTCTTAAAGGGTCCGGCCTGTATTTGGAATTGCATGTAATTGAGGCACTAGAGCGAGTGCAAGCTGTCAGGACCAGGGAGAGTTTCTGGCCAAACATCCCTCCTGCATGGGAGCCTGAGTCCCTGGGAAGCTGAGGGGTCAGCCTCACAGGTCAGCCCAGCACTGCCCCCGGGAGGTGCCTGATGGTCCTGCCAAATGGAGTTCTACCCTATTTCTCAGACTCTTCACAATATCCAGACACCTGAGTGGTGACGCCCTTACAGAAGTAATCTGGAAGATAGATTTAAGGGTAACATGTAGGGGAAGGAAAGGATGGAGACGGACAGAGCACTAGGCCTGAGATGCAGGAGAACTCAGGAGAAAAGAGCTCATTTTTTGTAAAACAACTAGGCACACCTTTTCTGAGTGAGAGATTCTCTGGATTTGGACACAGTGTCCTTCAGAAGTGACCGGTGGTCAGTGAGGCCCATCACCCCAGACTGCAGTGCATGCTGGAGATCTAGAAAACCACAGAGGAGGCCTGGGACACCTTGGGGACCGTGCTGGGATGTCTGCCTTTGAAGGTGCGAGTCCTGATGGTCACACTGAGGTTTAATAACACAGTCCAGGCCCGTGGGTCTGAACACTGAGCTCGCCTCCTCCTCCTCCTCATTCCTCCCCTTCCCTTTGGCCCTCCCCTTCTCCTTCTCCTTCTTCGGGTCAACAGAGTCATATTTTTGATTTCCCAAACATCTACACTCACTAAAATCATAATTCAAAGTACTACAAAGTTTTTCTTAATAAAGTCCACAGAATCAGGACAGACCTTACAAAACCCTCAGGATTTCATTAAAATGAATAAAAAAAGACTTCAAAGGTTTCCTTTCCGAGACATGCCTAGACTATTTTATGTTTGACCCTGATTTCATAACGACGATTTCAAATGTCCTCTAACCATTGCTACCTTTCCACTGGTGATAGCCGCTTCACTGGAGCAGAAGATGAAGATAGGACTCCATCGCCGGATAACAATTTCAACCATTTGTAGAAGTCGAAGACCTACTTAAATTTGAATACAAGTTCACAAAGCAAGGTATCAAATACGCGTAAGTGGACTATATTAAGGAACACTACTGTTTTTGCTAAATATCCTAGTAACTGCCTAATAAACTACTGTTTTCCATATATTAATGATCGCATTATAGTCTTCAATAATAATTTTTTTCTGTTTAAATACCCTAAAATAGTTCATAAATTACCTCCCATTTTCAAAACTACTTTATATGCTACAATTCTGTATAAATTATTTAGATTTAAAGTCATCAAAGAATTTTGCCGATGTTATTAGAAATAATATAACTTTCACAATGTGAAAGCTAACTGATTGTGTCAATTTAAGTAAGAAACACCCAACTAAATTGGCTCAGCATAGTTCCGGGAGTGGAAGACACGCCCTGGGAGGATTACCACCAGAATGGTGTACGAAGGAAATGCAGAAGGCAGGCTGCTTCTGTTTTCTCCAGAGAGTCTCCGGACTTCACTTGCACCTTGGACGTTGCCTCCTGGGCTCCCCTGCAGACCCTTCGGCCTCCTGATACGGATTCACACAGGACCCTACGATGAGCTCCAGGCCTTTGATCGGATCCTTCAGATCTCCAGCACACAGACAGCCCATTTGCACTCTTCCACACCAGACTCTGTGGGCAGCCACTGTAAGCCAATCTTGCAAATTCTAATTAATATAAATGCGTATCTTGCACTAAATCTGCCTCTCCAGTAAGCACTGACTGATACACACAGTGCATTTTGCATCTCCAATGTCTTCCAAGGGGATCCAGGACACCTGGGTGGGGTAAATTTACACATTTGGCAACGGATTCTGAGAGACAATCGCAGGCAGTTGAGGCAGTGGAATGGGAAACAAGAGCTGTGTCAACTCCCTCTATTCACGAGCCCTTCCCTAAAGGCCTAGACACTATCTGAGTGATGATTTGGCTAGTACGCATACTCCCTTCCAAGTCACCGCACATATGCTCCGCAGGGATCAAACGTCCTGCAAATGCACAGCACGGGGCCGATGCAACCACCGTCAACTCCCACCAGGCTCAGTGCCAGTCTATGGCACCTGCCTTCACTCTGACCATTTCCATTATTCTCGTTCTCTGTAACATTTCTGGTCCCAGATTAATGAATTTTATGTAAATATTTGGAAGTGACACCATGTTTTGTTTACAGGTGTACAGCAACCACGAGAGATGCAGATATTGTCCTTGCTTCTTGGAAACCCTACAGGGATATCTCTGTTGAGGGCAAGCACTGGCATGGCCGGACCTTACGGCGAAGCTGGTGAGCCTGTCAGTCCGAGGAGAATGGTGGTGCACACCCAGGAGGGGCCGACCATGCCCCAGAGGGCATCCCTGTGACATGTAGTCATGGCTTTTGTCCCCATGCTGTCGGCTGACCCGGAGACGGAGTTCAGCCATGTGGCAGCTGCCTGGTCAGTCGTGCCCTGGCAGTGAGTCTCCCCCCGATCTCTGGCATTGAGGCTCAGGCCAGCTCCAGCTTCCCCGGCTGGCAACATTATGTTCCCGTTGTCACATGTCAGAGATGAGGCGCTACTGCGCGTCACTGCTGAGGGCAGGGGACACTCATGACGGGTCCATCTGGCTTGTGCCCTACCATCTCCTCCTCTAGCTGGTTTTAATCTGTGTCCTTTTCTTAACCATCAGTATAACAGCACTAGCAGATTCAGTGGGGTCTTTTTCTGTTCCCATCCAACCGGGCAGCTGCGGTGGGAAGGGAGGGTGTTCACACAGAGTTTTGTGCGCTCAGACTTTGTGGTTCAGCTAATGGTGGTGCTTTAAAAACAACTTTCTCCTGGATGCTGCTGGAACCTCACATGGAGCCCACCTTTGATAGGGCAGGAGGTAGACAGGTAGCGAGATTCACGTGTGACAATCGCAAAGCAGTGATTGTGTCAGGGAACCGTCTTGCACTGCCGGCTCTCCTGGGGTTCCCAGACCATTCGGAAGCTAGTTATCTATTCTGAGACTCTGTGCCCTGGGGGAAATGTCAAGAAACACAAAGATCCTTAAAACTGCCCCGCGGCCAATGAGTGTAAGGTAATTTCAAATATTTTTATCCTATTATATGAAAAATTATCAGTGAAAACTTAGTCGGTGGTTATATGTCACAAAAGCAGTAACACTTCTTTGTATTTGAATGCAGGAGATTTAAACTAAAGGATAACAGAACACAGCCAAAATTCTTCCTTGCAAGAGATCCTAAGCATAAAATGCCCTCATGATCTGGTTTACCGATGATATCAGAAAATATTTGCATGGATCACTAAACACATTATATTCATCATGGATGAAAACGAGAGAAACTAATCATTATGTTCCTTTAACTGTCATCATAACTCTGAAAGTAATTATTATGTTTATTATTGTTTTCAATTTTGCAAAGGCCAGGGAAGTTAGGGTCCCGAGCTTGGTGAGATGCAGCCAGGCAAAGCATGGTCATGGCAAAGTCTGTGTCCAAAGCTGGATGGGTTTGGGCGGAGAGCAGACCCCTTGTGGCCGCCCTGACAGCAGCTGGGGTCTTGGACTCATCACTGTGAGCATTTTGAGCCTCTGCTCCCATCATCTAGCTCCAGGTTTCACTGTGGCCCAGGTGAGCACCAGAAACCCAGCCTCCCAATAGAGCTGTGTTATGGTTTGTGTCTAGATGTCCCCCCAAAGCCTCATGTGGTAAGAGATAGCTGGATCTAGAGTGTGTGATTACTAAATTAATCTATTGATCGATTTGGTGTGGTCTGCTGGGATCAAGGATGTGAGACTGAGATTGGGGGTGGGAGTGCGGGCTGCCCTGGGGGCAGGTAGCCTAGATAAAAGATACAGGAAGAAGCTAAGTAGCTGCTTGTTTGCATTGCTTATTTGCATACATTCCTTGCATTTTCCTCACTTTACTTTGCTGCAGGTCGGCTGCCGGTCTGCCACGCCGCCCTGCCTCGGACCCAGCGGATTATAGACTGAAACCTCTGCAGACTGTGAGCTAATAAACCTTTCTTCCCCTAACTTTGGGTGTCGAGTATTCTGTCCCAACAACGAGAGAAAAGTAACTAAAACAAGCTGCTTTCTCAAAAGATATTTTTTAGTTGACTCTGCATGAAATGAAGTGAGGGGCCACTTCATCCGAGACAAATGCTGCGCCCCATGACACTTACAGAGGTCCCACATCAAGTGCTATGGGAGCTCTCACCTTGGTCTCCCCTTGATCTCTCTCCTCCTTTTCCGGAAGCAGCAAAGGGCTCCTGTGCACGCCATGCCCCACTCTGTTCGAGACTGCCCATAGATTCTCCAAAGCTCTTCTCTCTCTTAACAAGAAAAGATTGGCTAACGTTTGCCTGCATCACCTAGAAGAATCTAAGGACAGCTACAGACCCCTCCCGGAGACAAACGCATTGCACTGTGTACCAGGGAGAGTGAAAGCTCTCCTGTTTCCTTGAGTGCTTTATCTTGGTTAGATTCACTTTCCCTGGTAAAATGCGAGCTGTGTGACCTGACAGCATTGCTGCTGGTGAACATGAGCCTGGTTGATAAATTGCCTCTGACTGAGGGGAAGCTCTGCACAGTCAACCATACCCTTTGGGAAGCCACAGCTTTGGCCTTCTTCGAGGGCTGCACCTTTGAACCTGTGTGTGCTCCTTGGGAGCAATTGGGGCTTCAGACTCTATAGGGCATCCTTGGAAATGGCTCCCGTGGGTATTCATTTACAAGCTGAAGCGATCTCATGTTCCCTTTGTGAGCCATGTTCATGACTCCTCCCTGCTCCTTGCAGGTGCTGGGGAGAGCTCTTTGCTGCAATGATTGCACCAAAGGCGCTCCTGTGGCACCCCTGAGCACCGTGTGGCCCTGCGCCTGCTCTTTCTAAGTGAAAGTGACCACAGACGTAGCCTGCAAAGCACCCATGTTTAATGTCCAGTTAAGCCAACGAAGACCCATAATGGAAATTGACTCCCCCACATGCCAAGTGTCCACAGATTCCGGAGTGTTCACAGGCCAGTCCACATACTCTGGGTTAACATTCCTCTTTGTGATCATGTGCAGCATCCAAAGCCAATTTAAGCATCCCCTGTCCTGCCTCTACTTGCTAAATCTGGCTTCTCCTTCCCATGTACACTTCTCTTTGCCATCGGTCATAATAGACTATGTTTTTTCAACTGTTTAATTCCTGTGGTATGAGTTTAACACAATTCCCCAGTGTTCTTCTCAGACTGCATTAGAATAAGTCTTGCTAATGCTTCCAAATCTTGATGGGCCCCTCCCTCAGCCCACCAGGTGCTCAGCATCACTGAGAGTGTGCGGACTCTGCCCTTCCCAAGGGACTCACACTCTTCTGTCACTTTCTACCTGTGCAACCCCACCAGGGTCCTCACTTTGCTCTTCCAGGTTCTTTGTTTCTGGTGGCCCAGACCTTTTCTCCCTCCAGATTGCTCCCCCTTGTCTTTTATTACTCTCTCCTGGAATAGCCATTGGGCATGTCTCCTAATTCCCATGTTAGTCTTTCTCCGGAACTCAAAGCTCACATTTCCCAGAGCATAAGCCCCTTCACTACCATAAAACTCACCTTGCTGTGGATGTTTTTATTTAAGAAAAATTGGGTTGTACCTGGCTATACCATGTCACCACAGCTGTGGGATGAACTGAGTCATCTAGTGTTTCTGTGTGGTGTCCCAAGTGGTTTCCCATGCAGGAATCCACGCCCAGGGATCGGGGCGGGCACCAAACCTGCCTCACCATGAGGAGAGGGGTCAGATACCAACTGATTGCCATCAGGGCGCTGCCTCGGCACCAATGACATCTCTCTCTCATGATTCCTGTGTTTTGGTGCCTTAGGACATCTGGGCTGCTAGAACACATTTCTCAGACTGGTCATTTAGAAGCACCAGACACTCACAGGTCTCATTTGCCAGGATTGGAAGCCCAAGATGAAGGCACCAGCAGACTCAGTGTCTGCTTCACAGATGGCACCTCCTCACTGTGCACACTCAGTGCAGAGGCGGGAGGAGCCAGATCTCAGCCGTGAGGTGGGACCTTTGCGACTTCTTCACTCCCCCAAGGCACTGCCTCTTAAAAATGCCACCTTGGATGTCAGATCTCAACCTACGAATTCAGGGGAAACACCAACACTCAGACCATACCATTGTTAAATTATTTTACAGGAATGTTGTCGAGGTTGACAGCAAACCTCAATATCTGTATCCATGTCTTTGCATTTGGGCACTATACTTCACGCAGATTCTAATACAAGCGCCCACACACTGTCTTATATGCTAAATGAGGTAATGAACACTATGCTCAGTCTCTAGTTGAAAAATCTCTTTTGTTTCAAATGTTAAACTAGAGTTAGATAATAACATTCTACTAGTTTCACGATTTAAAATTTCATAATCCCTCCATTTTTAGTGCAAAATGCTCATGGTTTGAAAAAAGAAGGCAGTAAACTTAGTCAGACAAATAGTTTAATTTTCCCACTTCCTGTACTTTGAAGGAACAGCTTGATGCCTATGAGTTGGACATGCGTCCTTCAGAGCATCCCGGAAAATGATCTCCAGAGCTGTGAAGGTCTGATTTGTTTTTCTGCAGCTGCACTTTAGATTGTTAGTAAATTTATTAAGCAGCAATAATGAAAACACACAGGTCTGTAAACCTTAGCATTCATGAGGCACAGTGCAGAAATGGCTCCTATAGTATCTGTTGATAAAAATTAAGAGCATGGAATTTTGCCTCATTTTTAGAGCTCCTGGTATTGTTTTGTCCCAGTATTTGTGCGTCACCTTCTGAACCGCAGGATCTCTGCTAAATGCTGAAATGCACAATGACTCAGAAACGTTGTAGGCCCACACAAGTGCACAGACTGCTGTGAAGATCGACTTCCACGGGGATCATAATTCAATAATTGAACAAATATTTGCTGAGCCCTTTCTCCGAGAGAGGGCCGAGTTTGGGAAAGCCAGTGCGTACATAACCGCAGGCGTGGGCAGATAAATGCATGTCTAATGCACGGTGGGTGAGAGAGAAGAAGATGGAAGATACTCAAGAAAAAAAAACAAAAGAAGAAGCCAGAAAGTGAAGGAGAAAAGAGAGGACAGACATTTGCAGTTGGTAACCACAGCCTGTCTTTTTGGGATGGAAATGTTCACGTCCCTTCTTCACCAATAAGTAGAATCACGGGCATCATTGTGATCAAGTAGATTGTCTACAGCAGATCACAGTCTATCACATTCTTGCTGTGCAGAAATTACCCTAGAAATTGTCCTGTTGGTCAGGTGAAAATGAAGGAAACGGTTTGCTTCATAGACTTGGTTACACAAGGAAGTGGCACCAGACCTTAAGGACCAGCTCTGCTCTGATGGAAGGAGGGGCCTCGCCTCCCCTCTCGCCTGCCAGCCAGCTTGCCTGCCCAACCTCGTCTGTATTAGTGTGGTCACCGAGGACCCGGCTGTGTTTCTGACTCTCGGAGTGATATACATTTTGATTCTACTTTCCAGCAGAGACCCGGAGGGAGTGTGGCTTAGGTGATTTCCTTCACATATTGTTCCCACAACCACCCACACCATTTGTCCCACTTGGGCTGTGGCCCGGACTTGGTCCCTTGTGTTCAGAGACAGTTGAACTGTTTGTCACCTACGAAATGCCAGACTGTTCTTCAGCCCAGGAACCCAACTGCCTATCAAACAGGGACAGCAGGTAACTCCCACTTGGTATCTCACCGGGAGAGGTTGAAAGCGACTTGGGCAGAGCTTTCGAGCTGTAGTCCCTGCAGTGCCCCCGGCGTAATGCTGGGCCCAGAAATACACTCTCCTGACCCAGCATGCACTGCCCGGCACTGGTGAGAGCAGATGCAAAGCCAAGATGCAGATGCCCAAGTGCCGAAGACTGAGATCCCAGGAGGCCAGGGAGTCAGAAAGGGAGGATGGTGATGTTGAAAGGGAACAGCGGGAAGAAAGGACCACTTACAATGGGAAAGAGTTCAGATGAAACTAACCTGTAGACAGCTTGTATTTTATTCCTTCATTCAGTACTTCACGGCAGCAACAAATTTCAGCAAATCCTGCTCAGTGCCAGGCACTGTTGGGGCTCTGACTGAGCAAAACATAAAGTGGGAAAAATCTACCCTCATAAAATTTATTGCTAACGCATTGATCCTGTTTACTAGGTTATCTAGAGGTTTCCCTACAATAGACTTTCTTTTGCGCAACTTTGTTCTTAGTGGTAAATTTGAGCTAGAAACACACATTATAGTATAATACAATTCTGAGTAGTACTATTTACAAATAATATCAAAACCACATTAATTAACTCCTCGTTTTCTGTCATGTCTGGAAACGTAATTAAAATGATGAAAACTAAAAGGAATTTTACCATTTTGGAGAGTCACATTACTGAGACAAATCTCCCCCATAAAACATACTAATACCTCCGAAAAGCAAGTGAAGTGTTTTTAAAAATTCAATACATGAGCTTTCTTCCAATAAGGCTTGTACTGCTCCATATATAAATGTTCGTGCCTTCACTGAAGATATCACATTAAGGCTTTATTTTGTAGCTACATGCAAATTCAGGCCTAAAGGAGTAAACCATCATGCCTCATTCTGATGCTCTGCCAGAGTTTCTGAACATCATTTGCAATTTACCTATAAACAACATTTTTGCATGAACCCGTCTTGAAAGGAAACGGTTGGGAAGGCCGGCTGAGCCCTGAGGACTGACATGTCTGCCCTTTAATGGAGGACACAGTTGCTGATGTGTTTCACTTAGCCTCGCCCGTCTACCTGGTTCTCCAGTAAGTGAAGGAGATTTCCTGGCATTTGATTGGCACCCATACTGTGTGTGTGTGTGTGTGTGTGTGTGTGTGTGTGTGTGTGTGTGTGTGTGTGTTAGTAGCTTACGAGTTTTCCCTGATCACCTGGCAGCTGAGCAGCGCCCACTACAGAGGGACTTCCTGTCTCTGAAGGTCCTCACTGCCCTGGGGATGGGCTTTGCCCCTGGAAAGGTCACACGGTCCTGCTTTCCACCTGTTGATGCTGACACAGGTGTTTGGGGTTGGACACAAGGAAACATGAGCTTGGGATTCCAGCACAGATACAGACACCTGTTTCAAAAGCTACAGTTATGTTCAAAAGTGCCCCAAGCTCCAGGCTTCCATTTCCAGGACTGAAGACCAGTCACAGGCCTGACCCTCCTGAATCCCCCAGACTCTCAGATCTGCACTGGTTTCTGCTCTGAGACCCCCAGTCAGGCACACTACGCCCTTTGTCATGGTTTATGTGACCCATAAACCATGTGGGATTCTCGGGTCCCAGCCCACCTCGTTGTTCACACTACTCCAGGGACCCTGTGTGCCCACAGTGATGACCGATCTCTTGTGGAGAGCACCTTGATCCCCCCAGCACTTCAGTTCTCCTAGAGCTTGCTGCTGGGCAGACTCTCCCTCCTGGATCTGCTCAGCACTGTGCCTCCTCCATCCCCTCCTGGGTGCAGCTGAATGTGATCCTAGGAGACCTAGCTCAAAGAGGGGGAGCTACGTTCCTGAGGGCTTGCCACTCATGCCACCCCCTGCCTGTGTGAGGTCCTTCTGCCCCTTCTTCTCTTCCAGTCTCTAATATGCACTGTCACTCGGGGACACTGACGTTCACCAGTCCCCTCGGGCATCTGGGTGTGGTCTGCGAACTGTAACTGTGCGGTCTGCAGTGGCCACGTAGAGGCTCAGTACACCCCAAAAGTCAGGAAGCCACAGTCACCCCACCGGCAGCCCCCCCGTGCTGACTCCACCGGACCTCTCCTGGGACTTGGATCCACGTGTTCAGCATCTTTCCAACCCGCCTGCTCGGTGCCTGATGAAGAGCTGCACGTGCAGGAGACCAGCGTGCACTCTTCCTGCGCCCTCTCCTCCTCTGCAGCCCGCTGGCCTCAGCGACACAGACAGACCCTCCTGTTGTGCAGGGTGAAGTCCCAGTTCTTCTGAGACCTCTTCGCCCCTCTCCCCGACCCCCGCCCGGCAGCAGTGTCTGTTTGCTGCACCTTCTTGGCATCTGAGGAACTGGATCACGCCCACGGCCAACTCGCCAGCCCTCACTGCCTTTCTCTCCAACTGGATGGCGACTGTCGCCCCCTAACTGGTGTCCCCGCAGCCTTGACTGTGACCTCCTCCATCTCCTGCAACGTGACCAGGGTGAGCTTGTCAGGTCACACCACTCCTGCTCAGCACCTGCCCTGGATTTCTAAGTCTCAAAGAGACAACTGCATGCTTACGGCAGCCTGACAGGTCCCCAAGGCCCGCTGTCCCACGCGACCTGCAGGACCTCCTCTTTTAGATCCGCCCCTGGGCTCACTGGCTGCAGCCTCGCCTGTTCCAACGCTGGACCAAGTCCCTGCACCGGCTGCCTCCGTGGCTCCTTGGTGGCTGTCCCCTCGAACCCTCATCAACCCAAAGCTCAGGCTTCCTGCTCCTGGGCTCTGTGTCTTTCCTCTGCATTTATCGCCCTGTAACTATCTGCGTTCATAGATAGATTTGATGTGCTGTGTAACAGACTTGTTTTGTTTGCTCTTTCTCTCCCACCTGGTTCTGGTTCCTAAAACGTTCCTCTCCATGGTTGTAACTCCAGTTTCCCCAGTAGCTAGGGTGGTCTAATGCCTCTCATGTGCTTAAGGACCATTTGTAATTTCTTTGTGGGATTGCCTGACCTTAAGTTGTTTGTCCACTGATAATTCTAATGTAAACACAAATTGGGTAACAATGATGAGAAAAAGCAGCTACTTCATCACCTGGAGCTAATCTGGGAAGTTCTGTGTTCAGGCTGCGGTGGAAACTGAGAGGCTGGAGTGGGGCAGGGGCAGGGGCAGGAGCGGGCCGCCCTCCATGAGCCTCCCTGGAGTATGAACACCAGCAGAGGCAGGAGACCTCCCAGACCTCTGCATCAACTGCCAAGGAACCCTGCCTCTCCGGGACTCGTTGATGAAGTGCCCAGTCTCATCACGCATCCTAGTGCTGGAGGGATGCATCAGTCCACTGCTTAGTTTAAGTCCTAGGTGCTGCCAGGTACAAGGCAGTGAAAAGGCACTGGGGTAGCCATGGGAAGTTGTCTGGCCACTTTAAAAGTACAAAATATAATACATCACCAGAGGGAAAATATTCAGAAATAAATTAAATAAAAATTAGAAGTCTCTTAACACACATTCTTAGAAAAGGTAGATTAAGCAGGTAACTGTACACGGTGTCTTCATGTAAGAAACGTTTCCCAGAATGTCAATCAAAATTAATAGAACCCTGAAATTGCTTGTTCAACTTCATAAGCTTGTTACGCACCAATCTTCCTACAATCACACAGCCTTGATTTCTGTTCCTGGTGACTCGCAGCGTGGCTGTGACATGCTTGTTCCCTTCCGGGTGCCGTCTCTTCCAGCCATGTGCACAACACTGGAATGGACTTCCGTGCACATGTGTCACTTCCTGTTTGGGGGTTTTTCTGTAGGATAAATTCGAGGGTCGCACTAGCCGGGTGACACTTGAAGACATTTTGAATTTTGAGAGACACGACAACATTAATCTCCAGAAAGTTTGTACTGATTCCTTTTCAACAGCTCGTGAGGACCACTTGCCCAGGACTTCTCCCAACGCTTTGGAGTCTTACAGGTTCGATGGCATCGGTTTAGTTTAGCTTTTATTTGCCTGACTATTAGACAGACAGTAAGTGCAGTGTGTGCACACGTTCCCCTCTGTTGATGTCTGGTGAATCTTCCTTGACCACTTTTAACGTACATTCATTTACGCCACTCAGGTCGAGCACAAACCGAAGGCAAAGAACATCACTGACGTCATCCCCCTCTTAGCCTAAACTCCATCCAGCAATGAGTTCTCTAGTTTCTTTTCCAGCTATTTTTCTTAGTGCATGTATAGAGCAATATAAACACACTGTACATATTTATACAATAGGAGACACTGATTTATATTTTAAACATAACTTTTTCATCTAACATGTCCTATTTTTCCATTTCAATACATATAAAACTATATTTTTCTTTGTATTTCTGAATAATATTCCATATCATGGCTATGTTCAGGCTTATTTAACAATTATCCTACTAATAGAGTGTTTCTGATTTTATTATAAGAAATCTGATCATTCACTTAGCATCCTTTTGTTTGGCTTCTAATGCTCATGTGTAATAAATTCCAAGATTACCAAGGAATCTTAATAAATGACAAGGAATATTTTAGCAATTAATAAACTAAAGCTCTCCAAAAGCGCTTTGCTAATTTATATTACAACTAGTAGTATTTGAAAAAACCACTTTCTAGTCTACCAAATATTACGCTTTTTTCTTGAAATAACAGGTCAAGGAAGTAGTTTTAGCATTGTTCCTTCACTTCCCTAAATCACTAGTGAGGTCAAATGTCTTTTGAAATGCTCAGTAAACATTTATAACTTGCTTGCTGGGAATGTCTAATTTTAATTTTTCTTAGTTTATTATCTTATTATTATTAATTCTTTGAAATTCTTTACTAAAAATTTTATTCTCTAAATTCAGATTATACATGATACAAATTTTTCTCAGCTCATTCTTTTCGTAAATCTTTCTCATGCAATCCGGAGATTAGTCATTTTCATGAACGTAAACTTGCCTTTTATGTGTTTGCTTTAGAAATGTCCCCTTCGTGTCTGAGAAGTATGACTCAAAGGTAGAGGTTGCAGAGATTAAACATAAGATTTGTTAAAGGGAAGTGTGAAGCTCGTGATGAATCTGCAGTGAACTAGTGGGCATAGACATTCCCTAAGGAATAACCGGTGACTATTTTAGAGCTTCATCTTCTGAAAAACGCGGCCTACACACGTGCCGCGGCTCTTGCGTCTGGGTCTCCACGCCGGCACCTGGGCCGACTGTCCCTTGAGCTGGCCTGCGGCACCTGGGGCCTCACGCAGGGCTGGGAAGGCCGCACCGCTGCGCCTCCAGGAGCCGGCTGAGAGTCAGCACACACACACACACACACACACACACACCCCGCCCCGTTCCCGTTTCTCTCCTTTTCTTGTGGGCACTTTCCTTGTTTCATGCTGCTCCAGCCCATGTGGATGTTCACAGAGATGAGAGTGGCTACTGCGATTCTGAGATCGTGTTTTTATTTTTGGGGGGAAAGAGTCCAGCTGTGAATGAACGTGTTGGGCCTCAGGTCACCCCAACTGCTTTTGTGCTCGTTTTCCATTCTACTGGCATCCTCTGGCAGGGAGCCCGGTGCCGTGTTGGCAAGATGTTCCTTCTCCGGCTGTCCCCGCACTGCTCGTCACAGCTTTCCTGGATTGCCTAGTTACCAGGCGTCATCCTTACCCCATTTTGCAAATGAAAAGCTCCGGAAGCTACAGGTCAAATGCGTGCTTGGTGCTGGATCAGGTCAGGGTCTGCCAGGTCGCTTAGAGGACGGCTCGAAGACCCGGGTGCTTCCATTTCCAGAGTTTCTCTGGTAGAAGAACGTTCATTTCGTGCTTCCATTTCCTTCATCTACTCGCTGGCCCTTCATTCACTCTTAGTGTACTTTCAGCCTGTCATTTGTTCAGACCACCTTCCTACATCAAAGGCACGGGCAAAGATAGAACCAGACAGAGGGCCAAAGCAGCCCTGGTGTCAAGGAGGTTTGCCAAGGGTGGGAAGAAGTGAGATGGGGTGTTTGCCTGCTGTGGTAGAGACTGCACCACCGTTTCTGAGTGTCAGAAGAAAGAAGGGCTGATTTAAACTGGACTGGCTGAGGGTGGGGTGTCGTCCATCTCGCACCAAAGAGATCAACGTTGGATTCTGCAGGAGGAGAGCTCCAGGCTCAGAGACCCAGCGGGTACACGGACGTGTTTGGCGACACTGTGGGCCTGGAGCCAGTCTCCCTCAGGTAGCTCTTCCCACCACATCATAAGCTGCCTGTGCTGCCCTGCTTCTGAGCCCTCACACCCTGTCAGTGGAGTCGCCCCTTCCCTCTGGGCTTCTCTGGCACTCCTACCTCCCTCGGGGCACTTATCTAGAGATCCAGAGCCAGATGCCAGACCCTCCTCTCCTTCCTGAAGCCCTTGAAGGGCTGGAGAGAGGGTTGACCTCGCTGCCAGAAGGCTGGAAATTGCTTTCCTTGGGACAGAGTGGGCCTGTCACTGGAGCCCAGACTGTGACTCTCATCCAAGGCAAGCTCAGTGCGGCCATCTTCATGGAGGGCGGCTGAAGACATCCTTTCCACTCGTTCTTACTGCCGTGGCAGAATTTATCTCTGCATTAAACTCAGCAATCAGAAGCCATGAACGTCAGACTTCCTGTGTGGACCGCTTCCAGGTTTCTGCTGTGGAGTCACGCTGGAGCACGGGGTGTCACTGAGGATGTCCACGCAGCCCTGTAGCAGCGTTTGCTGCATCTGTTAACAGGGTCCTTTTGGAAACCTCACTCAGGAAATTGAGTCCCACATGGACCATTCCTTTTCAGCTTAGCTCAGAATTGGGCTTCCACAAGAAACTACTGCATTCTTCCCCGAGGAGCGTGCCTCACAGAACAACCGTCCTGAGTACACACTCTGTCACTCACTGCTTTACTGCTTTGGGCGGTGGCAGCAAGCACAAGAACGGGCTGCATCTGCGGCTGTGGAGACCACACTCCCAGGGTGCGTGAAAACAATAAGCGAGTGAGTCAGGAAAGAAACAGATCTCGGAGAATGAGCACGGCCACTGAGGAAGAGGGTGTTGAGAGGCACCATGATGAGCCTGCTGTGATGCCAACAAGGGCTATGGAAGCCCATGTGGGGGCCTGGATGGTGCTGAGCGCTCCTGCCACAGGGGTCCAAGCAGGTTGGAGAGCTGCCCGCAGACTCTGATCGTGGGAAGACCAAATGCAGGCTGGCAGACCTCAGCTGCTGGGAGGGCTGGAGCTCAGGGAGAGAGAGAGACGATGGGAACCAAGCCACAGAGGGCCGCCCAGAGCCAGGGGGAGACGGAGGAATGGGAAAACATGAGGCGGCACAGAGGGGCAGAAGTGTGGGGGGAAAGGAAGGCAGGTGACCTGCCAGGAGGCCACAGAATTCTCCAAATGGTTCGGAGCAAGACAGCCATGGAGAAGGAGGAAAGGAGATGCTATGCTACCTCCGGGCTTTGGTCTCCAAAGATTTGCCATTCCACTGGCGGGAGGGGTGTGAGAGTGAGGGGCATCTTGGTAACTCTCCTCACCACTGAGACTTGATACTGACACCCAGGCGCTCAGGGAGGAGAGGTTTACTCTGACTCACGGTTACGCTCCCTGCTCAGCTGACAGCTCAAGGGAGCCTGGGGGCTGTCCACAGGAATACTAAAGCGTGGCTTGCCATTGCTGGGACAGACCAAGGTCACAGGCACGTTTCCATTCAGAGTAGAGTGATGGGAAATACGGAGTAAGAGTTATGGTGCAGTCACAAAGACATGTACACTCATAAAGACGTCACTTGTCTCACGTATTTCCTCCCAAAATATATTTCTAAGTCTCATTTTTATATTATTTGGTACCAATTTTCCATATCAAACTTACATTTTGATATTTACTTATGAACATTCATTAGAGTATCTATACATTCATTAGAGTTCTTAAATATTTTTAATAGCTCCAAAAAGGAAGAAATTAACTTTCGAAAACCTAGCGACATATTTTGTTTTTGAAAACCTGCTGATAATGTGAAGTTAGGGATTGAGGAATACTGCTCTCCACCCCGATACTATGGCACAGAAGCTGAACTAGGTTTAAATCAAATGCGTTCAGGATTATTCCTCTTCAAAATTTTAAGTAGTAAGGGAACAGGGGCTCCTAATGACCACTATGATATTGTTTAGCTATAGTGCTGTGCTGGGGTAGTTATTCAAGTTGTCTTATAGTCATTAAATTATTTTTCACTCAGGGGCTAGGGGATCCCCTTCTTTTTATTTGCTCTTGTTGCAGAGTCCTAACAGAATTTACATTGCATATTAACACTGATTTGTGTCTCAGTTACTTCTCTTGTGGCTGGAACACGATGCTCAACACCCACAGCTTAAGGAGGAGTGACCCACAGTTTGTAGATGTTTCATTTCACGGTCTGCTGGCTCCAAGGGAGGGCGGCATGGCAGAGGAGTATCACAGAGGGGACACCGCTCATGGCATGTCAGACAAAAAGCAGACAGAGACCAAGGAGAAAGGAGAGAGGTAACCCTTCCCAGCCACCCACCCAAGGACCCACCTCCTCCAACCAGGCTTCACCATCACATCCAGCTATAGTCTCACCAATGGACTAATCTAATCGTGAGCATCACACTCCATTACCCAAGCACCCCACAAAATCCCCAGCTGCAAACACATGGGGCTTTAGGGGGCATCTAGACATAAACCATGACAATATAATTGATCAGCAAAGATTTACACCTTTGTGTATTTCAAAGAAAAATAATAATTCCAAAAATAAGGCAGTAAGTGTTTACTGTGCCAGTTTGTGTGTGTTTGTGTGTGTGTGTGTGAGACAGAGAGTGACTATTTGGCACTACGAATCATTCATATCACATAATACAGCTCTTAACCAACAGCACACATTCCTACAGCACTTTAGCTCTGTAAGATGCCCTTTCTCTCTCCTAATCACAGCATCCTGAGGGCCTGTGCAGGGATCCACAGCACCATGAGCGCTCAGCACCTCCAGGAAGAGAAACTTCATTTCCTCTTTGCTTCCTCTCTTGTGTCTCCCCACAGGATGCACAGTGAGGTCTGGAGGAGGGAAGTGGACACCTGGCTTGGCACCTCTTTCCCTTTGCTTAGAGATCTGCCTGCCCCAAGGAGAGTGTCCTGGAGTGGCCCTCGCCACTCCAGGCCCCTCTCCTGCGCTCCACTCCTGTGCCCCAGCTCTGTCAGCCATGGGGTGAGTTGCACCCTTGACCATGGCACCATCTGGGGGCATGGACCTGTCCCAGTTCCAGGCAGCCCTGTCACCATCCAAGGGAGACAGATGCAGACCGGTCCTCCCCTCTAGTGGACCCTGGGCCTGTCTCCATTCAGTCCTCAGCTGAGCAGCCAGTGGGGTTCACAGGCACCCTCCAGCCTCAATACCCCCGTCTTTAGGTGAAACCTAGAAAAATGAGGTAAACTCAGAAGGCTTATTCTCAGATCTGGAAGCAGAAACCAAGTGTTCTGATCCAGCTCCTGTTCTCCAGACAAAAGAACATCTATTTTCTCTTGAATAAGACCCCAAGTACACGGCTGGTATGGTTTATGTAATTTTCATATACAGAAATATAAAGAATTAGCAAGTATGACTTCACTTTGATTCTTTTATTTGGCACAGTATGTTAAGTTAATTTAAATTATCATGTAGCACTTATACTAATAAAAATAATTCAAACTTTGTTTAGCGGTAATGAGCAAGACTTTGAATACTGTCAGCATCATCTTGCTGGGCAGGACTGAAAGTTGAGGGTACACTAAAGCTCACCCAAAGACTTTCTGCTTATGATGTCTGGAAGTAAAAGCCCCCAACAAAGGTGACTAAGGAGCAACGCTGGCTGGCTGCCACACACTGACCTTCAGTCTGCCCTCCTTTCACCCTCCCCTCCGCCCACAGTTCTGCTGCCTTTGGACGTTCTTTGGAGGAGAGATTCAAACAGAAAATTACAAATTGAGCCATTCAAGGCTGAAAGAAACATCAGGTATAAGAATGGAAGATGGTAGATTACTAGATTGTGTAGCATTCCCAGGAATGAGACTAAAAGAACTCAATTGTATCTCCAGTGGGCAACTGCATGCGAGGAGTGAATCGCCCTTGTCCAGTACAATTCCAGGTGTGCCTCTGGGTTGGGGGAGGGATTGTGACATAGGACACATTACAATTAGAGCAATGGACACACTCTTGACTGCTTGAGCATCCTACTCTGCCTCTGTCCTAGGGTATCACCTTAGCAACCACACAGATGTTACAACGATATGTGTTTCTACCTATTGTTTTCTCAAATGACAAAGAACAAACATGTCTTTCTGTATAAACAGAATTTCAGAACAATATGAGACACAAAGCCTTACTACAAAGAAAAAAATGTTCTATCTGGAATAGAGCAGATTTCACCCTAAATTAATGCTGCTTTCAGATCCAGATATTCATGGGTTTCTGTGTGTGTGCATGTGTGTGTGTGTGTGTGTGTGTGTGTGAATGTTTTAAAAGTGTAAATTTTTTTACAAATTATGAGTGCCTAACCTAACAAGTGTATCACTCAATTCATCAACTACCACAGGATTCCATCATGACTTCTAACACCTTCCATCATGGTACCCCAGAAACCGGACAAGGATTCACCAAAAGGAGCAGGGAGAGAGAACAAAGCCATTTTGAGTATAATTCTACAGAAAGTACCTTCTCTTAAGATGCCTGGGAAATCAAGTCCTCTTTCCCGATACACTCCTGCTTAGTCTTTCAAACTTCTCCCCAAAAAACTGACTCCCAGTTCTTTGAAAAGTGTTGGCAGCAAACAATGTCCCACTTTGCTACAGGAATGAATCCCACAATATCACCAAAGTAATGTTAGTTGGAAGAATTGAGTGAGGTTTATATACATTTTAATTCTCAAGATATACTGTTGCTTACCTTAATTTGCTTATAGTTACAGATAAAACTGGATATCTTAAAGCTACTCTGGCAAACCAATTTCACTGAATACTTCTAGGATTGTATGTAACCAGTTTTCTTCCAGCGAAGAAATGCAGACATCTATATGGGGTATACATGGAAAAGTTGTTCCAGTACCCCAAAAATATCAAAATGTATGCATGCTCAAGTCCTTGTATAAAACAACACAGCATTTGTGCATCACCTACACATATCCTCCCATATACTCTTGATTCTCAGTAGGTTGTTTATGATCCCTGAATGTATTAGTGAGCTTACCCACAACTTCAAGGAGAACACGGATTATTTGGCTCATGGTTTCAGAGGATCCAGTCCATGTCTTGCTGGCTCCTAGGCAAAAACATCATGGTAGAGAGCATAGTGGAGCAAAGCTGTTCATTTCATGGTGGCCAGATGCAGAGCAGGGGAGCAACACCAGAGAAGAAAGGGCCCAGTACCAGTTATGACACCCAAGGTCATATCTCCATGACCACCCAGACACACTCAGAATGCAGTTCAGTAATCTCCAAGGCAGTGCCCAGCCAGTCCAGTTGACAATGAAGTTAACTTTCTCAATAACCTGATGTAAATGATATGTAAGTAGCTGTCATTATTCCCTGAATAATTTCATACAAGAAAAGAATCCAACCATATTCAGTGCAGATGAAACTCCTTCCTCTCCTCCATGCCAATATTTCCAACCCAAGGTTGTTTGAAAGCAGAACCCACTTCAGGAAGGTGAGGCACACTAGGTGTTTGGCTAAGCCTTTGAAGTCCAGGACATATAAGCTCACAGTCTTTCTCATAAATTTTAGGAGAAAGAAACCTTTGCATGTGTGTTTCCCAAATCCTCAGTGCTATCCCTTCAGTGGAAGTGCAGGCCTTGAATAGCGTTATGCAGATAGTACTTTAAAATGAATCTCATGAAAACTATTCTCTTTTCAGAGGACTGTGCTGGTTTTGTGTTGCCATCACGATGCCCAGGGCTGAGCGATTGTGAAGTAGAAGGCAGCGGCAGTGGCTCCCATGAGGGCTCCTCACCCCTCAGCAGACCTCAACTCTGAACGGTTCATCACCTCCTCATCACCACAGCACCCCGCAGGTGAGGAGGCTGCACCCGACCTCAGCGATGGTGGTGTGTGAGGTCACGCTTCTGAATGATAATCCAACTCGGGGCCTTCAGCTCTGAAACCCCTACAATCTCATGTTGCTATTATCCTTTCTCTTTTCTTTTCTGTCAATAAACTGTCTTTCATTATGCAAAAAATAATAATAATCTAATGACTGGTTTTAGCATATTTTTGTTTATAACAGAACTTTTTATAGCAGTGCTCTATAGACTATTAATAGTAAATGTGATATTATGTAGAAAGTATGACAATGGGTGTAAAATCAATGTAAAGAAGAGCCACTCACATTTTTCAGTACCAACAACTCACAATGAGAAATTAAAAAATTAAAAAGAAACCACAGTTTTTGATTGTTTTGTTTACTGTTTTGCTTTTGAGACAGGGTCTCACTGAGCTCTCCAGGCTAAGCTCAAATGTGCTACGTGCCTCAGGCCGGCCTCAAACTCACCATCCTTCTGCCTCAGCCTCTCGAGTGCTGGGGTTACTGGCATGCACCACCATTTACAATTTCAGGAAGACCTTACACGCCTCTGAACAAATTTAAGGAAGAATTTAACATGGTAAATGTGAAAATGTGCAGATGTATGTCATGTCCGTGCAATGGAAACCACAACAGTATAAAAATAACAATCTTCTAGACATCTCATCTATAGATGCCATCCAAACTCAACCCAAATCTCAATGGGGCTTCATTTACTTGAAGAAACTAACAAGCAAATTCGAAAATTTCTGTGGAAATAGAGAAGCAGGATCATATCAATAAATAAAGAGCGATTTTGTAGATAAACAAGATTCGAAGCCTTATGGAATCTGTTACCATGCTCTCTGCTGGAAATTCAGTAGTTAGGACCATGCAAAGTGAGCAGAAAGATGGACAGCTCGTCAGTAGAGAATAGAGAGGTGAGAAGCTGAGGCATGCAGGTCAGTGTTTGGGAAAAGAATAGATCAGATTGGGTCCTGCATAAACTAGCTTCCTAATTGCATGTTCAAATGGAAAAAGTTACCTGGAGTTTTTAAAATTCCAGAGGGCTTATGAAAAACCAAAGATAAAATGCAACATTTCCTGAAACCAATCACCAAAGAACAACATTATGAACTCAGATTAGGCGAAGATGTTTTTCATCAAAACACGAAAGTTAGTTGCAATAAAAGAAAAACGTCAATAGCCCGGCCGTGTTGAATTTCAGAAATTCTGTTCAGACCATTAGCCAGAGAAAGGAACAGGTCATTATAACTGATAACCTGTGAGATTTAAATAAAAGACTTGCACATAGGATGTGTAAAGACAGCTTACAAATCCGCATGAGAGAGAGAATGCAAAAAGAAAAGAAAGGCAATAGTGCCGAACTTGCTCTTTGCAGAACACAATGCTAAAATGGTCAATCCACCAACACAAAAAGGGGCTTTGTTTTCTCAGCTGTCAGAGAAATTTAGCTAAAACCTCCCCCTGAAAGAATATTAAGTCTGCTCTAAAATGAATGTTCTGAAAAGGGGAAGAGAGCACACCAAACACGGCTGTGATCATGGAGCGCCCGGGAAAGTCATGCCTTGCTATGGTGGTGTAATTGGAATTATTCTGGAACACCAGCGTCTTCTCTCTGCCCGAGAAGGGCGCACTGTCTTACAGGCAATCCCGTCTCCAGGCACACATCACACGTAAACCACAGACAGCAAGGATTCATCTCAGATCAAGATCACACTGTCTACAGAGGCACCATTTGCAACGATCACAAGCTAGAAATTACGTTAGTGCGTCAACAGTCTAACTAAGCTGTGGCAGATTCACAGAAACCGGTTAGGCCGGTGACAGCGAGCACAGCACTAGTGGACACTTAGGATGAAAGGCGCGACTATGACTGTGCAGAAGAGGCTCGATTAGAAGAGGGCCAAGCAGGGAACTATATTTATAGATTGTTTCTGTGATTTGGCAAAAGACACAATTAATGGACGCTGTTACTGCCAGCAGAGCGGCTACCCACGTGTCGGGATTCCTGATCTGAAGAGCAGAGTTGGGTGTTTTTTGCAAATTTCTTGGTCATGAAAGCTTAACAAATTCCTGCTTTATGAAAGTCATGGACCCTGCGTGTCTGGTCTTTGCACACTGCTGTATTCATATTTTATTCTGTTGAGCTTTACGCAAATCCTAAAAAATATTTCATAAACGTCTCTGTGACTACTTTCTGTAAGAACTTCCTAAGAACTTTTAATATAAATAGAAACCAAGGAAAAATAATAATTCATTATGTCTAGAAACTCAGTGTTTGGAGTTAAATTGCTGCATTAAAATTCCGCTATGTCACTTACTCAAGTATCTCTGAGTGTTTAGACTCATGTAAAAAATGAAAATAAAATACTTTCTACCTCACGGTTTCTTGTGAGAACTGGGTGTGGTAGCACAAGGAGCGCAATTATCTGGGACTAAAAAAAAAGTCAATAAACACGAGATCTTCAGGCACTGAGACAGAATAGTTTTAGGCTGAGTTTTTGGAGAGCACACGGGCATTTCTTCTGCTCTCCAAATTGAATCTCGAGGTTTATATGCAGTTTAATCACTAAATCACATTCAAATATTGCAGTGGCTTTAAGGTAGCATTCAAAAACGCTCATTATTGATACTACTGTTTATTTATACAAGCTTTTATTCATCATGTATGCTGTATCAATTTTTATAGTTTGGAAAGGATAGATTGAAATTAGTTGTCTTAAATCTATAGGGAGATGATAGTTTTAAAAGTATGTTACACGATTTCATTTAATAAGTCTCGCAGGGAGGAAATAAGTGTATTTAACCCTTGGGACTGTAAAATTAGTTGGTTTTCTTGTACAGTATCTTTAAAACATAAGCACATAGTAAATCATGCATATTTGAAGGCCATAATTTACTAAACACTTTAGCTCTCACCCCAAAGATAGCAGAGTTTCTGTATAATGGTTTCAAAGACATTTATTATCCAATATTGGTAAAGAGCAAAGCAAAGTTCAGCAAAACTGACTCAGTATTCTTATGTCATTCATCATTATCACAGGAAAGCCTCTATGAGACCAAAACTCCGGTGCCTTAAAATCTGCTTTCTGATTGGTAATTATTTAACAAGTCCTGTTTTTTCTTCTACGTATTTCCTACAGCAAGTCCAAACTGCATTCTACTTAACATAAAAAATCAGCATTTGTATTTGTTACGTAAAAGATTGCACACCATGTAAACTTAAATAAAGTCATAAATTGTTTCCCTGTTGCACTATATATGTTTAGTGGCACCTCCGGTTATGGCTTTAATTTGTTTTATGATTTTGGAGAAGGCGCCTGCGTTTGTGTCCATGTGGGGAAGATGGCCGTGGCCCTGTTTGTCACCTGATGAGGAGTTTGCAAATGGATGCCAAGTTTTGCCAAATGCTTTCCTTTGTAAACCAAATTTTTTGCAAACAGAAGTGTTTATGAAATATATAAATATATATATATGTGTGTGTGTGTGTGTGTGTGTGTGTGTGTGTGTGTGTGTATTTACATTTATTTTTCCCCAAAATGTTTCAAGAGGACATAGAAAGATCTCAGAGAACACAAAGCAGAACTCCGCTGAGTTGGGCAGGCACCAGAGAGCAAACCCACATCAGGCCGTGTCTGCTCACTTTCGGTCACAGCACCCTAATGTCTCCTGTTTCTGATTTACATGGCCTCGTCTCTCGTCCATCACAACTCAGGCACTAACTCAAAAAGGCAACGTTTTCCATGATTGCTATCAACTTGTACAAAATCCGTGGGTAAGTAGAGGTTTCTGTTCCATAATCGTTCCCCTCTAATTTCTTACTTTTTGATAGACTTAATACAAGTAATGTCTACCTTTGTCCTTATTTGCATATATCAAGACACAAAAGATCATGGATGGGAAACTTGCTACCATACAAATCACCATTTTAATGTCTTCTGAAAAAACATGTTTGAGAATTTTAAATAATTCTTAAACTCTGAGGAAGCTTAATTAATTATCTAATTATAGGATGCTTAGATTTTAAAATGTATTTGCTAGCATTCTAGCCAACAGTAAAGAATGCTCTTCACTATACTCCTGTTCTTTGGGATTTTAGGCGGGACGGAGCCCCAGTTTGCAGCGACGTCTGGTCCAAGTTGCGGGAAACGAGAGCCTGCGGAGTGAGCTGTGGGGCTGAGGGACGCCCCGGTGTGCTGTGTCCGAGGGACCGGAGGTGCTCTCTAGGGAGAGCTGGCCCTCTTATGCAGTTCCCAGGTTTCCTGAGTTTATCCAACTCGCGGAGTCTTCTGCCTGACCAGACAGTGCTGCACACCGGGGACACAGAGCTGGGCGGGAAACACAGGAGAACACTGCTCCGGCTGTCCTGCCCTCTGACAGAGGTGAGGGTGCTCCACAGTGGGGCAAAGGGTGGTGAGCACGGGCCACGAACAGGGAAAGAGCCAGCTATGGAGAAAGCAAGGCTGCAAGCGGGGCTGTGGCTGAGAACTGAGCTGGGCGCCCAAGAACAGAGCGACGGTGGTCCAGACAAGGGAGGTGGGTGCGTTTCCAGGCTGGGAAATGAATCAGTAGTTAAGTCTTGGTCTAGTACTTATCGTAGAGATATATCATAGAATACAAACCTGGGAAAGAAAAAAGATAGAACCAAGGTCTGTCCCGCGGGCTTGGAGGGGTGCAGAGAGCAGATCGGAAATTCAGAAACGGAAGAGAGGAAGCTGCTGAGGGTTGGGGTGGGCGATGGGGACCCCCGCCTGACACCAGAGGGCAGCCTTGCAAAGTGCAGAGAGGGAGGGGTCCAAGTGCAGATATGCAGGTGGGAGACAGAGACTCAGGCCCAGGGCGGCAGGACTGTGGGATGCTGCAGCTTCAGAATATGGCTACACTGACAAATGGGGGACAAGGAAACTGGTTTCTACTTAGGATGGAGGGAGTGGAGAACATCCTGTGATCAGGACCTTTGGGAAAACCTGTGGGCTCCTATCCTTGTTTAGGAAAGTATACAAGGAGCATGTGTAGATGAGCCCCCTGAAGACATTACGGAATATGGCTCCTGAGCGTGGCTGTGTGGAGTGCCCGGCCCTGTGATGACTCATACTCCTAAAGCAAGTAACTTCGGATACGCACACGGCTCAGGTGTGCCAATCGGCACCGCGAGCTGCATTCACAAGGTCCCAGTACATGGCTCGTTAGCGTGCAGTTTCATTAGGAAATACGCATGTGTAGAAAACTGAAAGCGTCCTCCTGGGAAACTGTTTATTTTATAGTGTTCACCAAGAATCGTGAAAAGCCATTAGAATCAGACAG
>PVJO010021210.1:0-30525 GCA_004026905.1 Hystrix cristata | reverse complement strand
CATAGCCTTATGTTTGGTGTATGATTTTCTCATTTTGAGTGAAATGATCAGGTGAAACAATCTTAAAGCACTAGGAATCCTGAGTGTAGAAGCTACCACGTTACAAACTACAGTTCCTAAAGTTTTAATGGCTATAATTTAAGCCTTAATCATCCCTGGTTAAGCACCATATTAAGCATGAGTTAATAATCTCTATTTTTTTCATGGTAATGCTTTTTATGATGCATTCATTTATTGTTTGACCGATGTATCTATATAGGCATAATTGCCTAAAACAAATTACATTACAAGTTTTCTGCTCCCACAACATATTGAAAATTATGTTATTATACTATATAAATTGCAAAAATTATGATGACCTTGTCTTAATTATATCATAACCATCTCTAAATTGAAAAATCTCTCTATAAGATATGACTTTCCATTTTGAAACAAGGCACAAAATTCTACTATGCATTATGGAGATCAGATTTCCCTTTTTACCCTAACCAATTAGAAAACATGATAAACTACCAGAAAAAAAGATCATTTTGGTTTTTCAGTATTGGCTCACAGCAACAAAGAACAATAATTCTTGGAAGAAAGGAAGCAATTAAGGTGAGCCCCATCCTTGGACGAGCTCACTCCCTAGAGAGGTCTGAGGGCAAGCCTAACCCAGCTCGCCAGTCAGGCTGAGTTAAGAGAACTTTTAGGGACACAAACTCAGAGCGGCTGGAGCTTGTGAGAGAAGATGACAGCGTTAAATGGCTGCACAGAGAGAAAGTACAAAGATAGGCATAGGGGCTCTCCTGAAGTTTTTTGCTGAATACTAATGTGCATTTGCATATGAAGTCAGCACCAAGGCCAAGAAAAGAATTATCAGGAAAGTAGACAGAACAGAATATATGTGAAGAGATAATAGCCAACATGTTTAAAATTTCAATGCAAACTATAAACCCACAGAGCTAAAGTGCTCAGCCAATTCCCAAGTAGAAGAAAACCATACTCACTCTCAAGTATGAAGAAAACACATAAAAATCAAATTGGTGAAAAGTAATGATAAAGAAAAATCTTAAAAGCAGAGAAAAGTCATGTTATGTTCAGTGGAAGAAAGAATGGCATCAGAATCCTCAAGAGGAACAATGCCTGCAAAAAAAATTTGAGTGGTATCTTTAAAGTACAAAAAGGAAAAAACCTGCATAAATCCTACATGCATCAAAAATACACTTCAAAAATCAAAGTAAAATAAAAACTTTTTGAGACATAAAATAGTTGAAAGAATTCATCACCAACAATACAGGAAATATTAAAGGAAAATCTTCAGATAGAAGGAAAATAATACCAAAAGGAAAAGTGAAGCCACAAAAAAGAATGAAAAAGTGGTAATAGTAAATGTAAGACACAAATGTTTTTAACTTATGAAAAACACCTTTTAAAGGATAACTAAGTAGAACAACATTAATTTTAAAACTGTGCTATTTGTAACAAATATAAAAATAAATTTTATGATAGCAACAGCACATGCACCAACAAGGAGACAATTTTAACTTTTTGTAATATATGGGAATTGGTACAATATTATTTGAAGTTAGATTGTGGTAAGCCAAATATACATATTATAAATCTCAAAGCAATTATTAGAAAAAATTGAGGAATTGTTACTAATGCAATAGAGCAGATAAAATAGAATCCTAAAAATATTAAATTAATATAAATGAAAACAGGAAAACAGAGAAAAAGAGTGGACAGGTAAAAAGGACAGATAAATAAATGCCAATATGTGTATGTTTATGCACAAGTATACTAATAAAACACTAATATAAATGGTTTATGAATTTCAATTGAGAAGCAGAGATTTCAGATTTGATAAATAAAAGTGTGACTCAACTATATGCTATCATCAATAAATTCAACCTAAAATCACAGATTGGAAATCATTATCAAAAAATATACTAGAGGATCACTAAATAAAGTTAGTGGCTATATTAATACCCAAATGAAAAGGGTCATTTTATAATGGTAAAGAAAGGATCCTTCAAGAGAACACAGAAGTTGTAACTATGAATGAAACTAATTGCACAGTTTCAAAGTAAGCAGCATAAAATCTGATGGATTCAAAAGCAAAAATGGACAGTCCAAAATTATAGTTGAGTATTTTAATAACCCTCTCTCAAAAGTTGGCAGACTAAGGAGTCATAAAATTAGTAAGGACAAAAACCACTGTAACTAACCACATAACATCAATGTTAATGTTAATTGACTCAGTTTGACCCAACTGTCCATTACAGAATACTCCAAATAATAGCAAAGAAAAACACATTTTTCCAGTGAGTATTCACTAAGATAAAGCATATTCTATTTTTTTTATTTTAACGGTACATTATAGATGTATATAGTGACAATATTCATCATAGGGGATTTGTACATGTACATGATATATCTTGTTGCTTCTTTTTTTCCCATTCCCCATCCTTCCCTTCACCCCCTCCTCCCTCCTTATTTACAAAAGAGTCATTTCCATTTTTTCCTTCCATTTCTTATTTCTCTTGTCCCTCTGTTCCTTTCCTCCTCTCCCTCCCTTGTTCCCTTTCCCAATATAATATGTTGGATGCATCTTGAGACCAGACTCTTAAGTGAAATAAATCGGACACACATGTTTAAATACCACATTGTTTCTCTGGAATGAGAAACTGAAAGTGTAAGTAAAGACTAAAATGTATTATATTGATAAAGCGTAGTCTAAGCAATAAAATAAATCTCCATAAAACTCAAAGATGTAAAAATGTAATAGTAACATTAACTATTAACAGTCTAAGAAAAACAAGGATTTGATTTTACGTACTTTTTAAGTTTAAATTGTTTTAAACTTAAAGTCCAAATGAAAGTAATACAGTCTAAGGAAAACAGACACATTGTGAACACCACCGAAGAAGTGGATATTTAATGCCTGAATTTCAAGTATTCTCAAATTTTCAAGTACAATATGTGTTCCCTGTAAAAGAATTATTTTGGTTTTATCATAATTCGTAACATTTACTGCTCACTATCTGGTCAAGGGTTTAACTAAAATCTAAGAATTCTTTTTAATGTAAAGGTTAGGAAATTATGCAAAGGTACACCCACAATTAATAAATACTTAAACTCACATTAAATCTGATGTTTCAAAGCTTGGAAATTGGTACTTCCACTAATGGAGTTGCTAAAATCTTACTAAGGCTGAGCTCACTTTCTAAAATTAAGTAAAATAAAGACCACATTATACTTGATTTACCCAAGAGGCAACTGAGGGAGTCATGCTGTTTGTCATTCCCAGGAAGGCCTGTGAGAACACCCATCAGTTTCCTAAGGTGTCCTGAATTTAAGAAGGAGGGTGCGTGGCATTAGCATTGACACCATACTGCCTCATCTCTAGCCTAAATTAAAGCACAAGCCACATAAAGGGGCCCTGCCTCAAATCCTATATGCCTCTTTCCCAAACTATGCATGCTATTTCTAGTCATACTTAGGCAGAAAGAGAGAGAGACAAATCATGACCTTTTTGTTAAGATTTTGGACCACAGAGTGTAGATTTAAATCCTGGCACTGTTCTACACTAACTCTGTACTTTAGACATGCCTCAGCTTTATCATATGTTTATAATAATGATACAAGTCACTTCATAGAGTTGTTTTAGGGCTAAATTAAATTAATACTTTAAGTGCTTAGAATAGCATATGGTCCCAGAGTAAACATTATACATTTGCTAAATACTTCATGTTGTTGCTTAAAACGGTTTAAAATTTCTTATTGTTCCCAGTATAAAGCTTTCTTTGGTTTCAAAATACCAATTAAATTTTCCAACCTCATCCCTGTCCACACAAAAAACTCAAGTTTCTTGAAAATACTCCTCTCATATGTTTTTGTTAAAGAAATACCCCCTTGACTCTTACACCTTTCTTTCATTTTTTCCCTCACTACTAGAAGTCTCATTTCGGATTACCACTTCCTGCCAGAAGCTTTCACTAGTCTCCAAAATCACTGACACATTCTCACAGACCACTCTGTAATTTCCCCCATCATAGTATATTTTAACAACTTTTCTTATGGGTACGGCTAGCCTATAAGGTGCAGAGTAATGGGAAACTACTTCTGTGCACTGTTGTGATCTATATGCACAGCATACAGTATGAGTCCAACATATTTATTCAGTAGTAATAAGAAAGGACAAATACATTAGTGAACAAAAGAACAATGTAGTGACTGTATCATAAAGAAACACAGCAAACTTGCTACATTATGACTTCATTAGCTAGAATGTTATCTGGGACAAAAGCATCCATGAGACAAAAAAAAGGAGAGAGAGAGAGAGAGAGAGAGAGAGAGATCAGGCTAGTCTAAGATACTATCTTGAATAGATCCAAGTATATGACAATTAGCCACAATAATATTTAGAAAGTCACTCAGGACACACTCAATCTCCATCTCTCAGCTATTCCAACTATTGAGATTTTATATGTTTGTGAGTCAGATGTTCTAACTGCCCATCAAGATCTCGCATAGCTATCTATGTCCTGTGGCCTGTCAAACTGATTGGCAGTGGCCAGGATGGAAGCTGCTTAGTTAGTCTGCATCCAGGTATAAGGTGACAAGCAGCATGCTAGCTCACCTGCAATGGCTATGTACTGGGGGCAATATATACACCTTCATGAGACATAGTGAAATAGCCTGAATATCACTTCCAACATTAAAAACACTGTCTCCAAGAAACAATGAGCAACTCATAAATTACACACAGGGAAGGGGGTGATTAAGATTCTAAAAAATCTTACTGTAAGACAAAAACATTCTAAGAAAAACCTTTCAAATTCTAAGACATCTTGATTTTATTTTTCAGAATCAAGCCTTGACAGTAACACCCGTTGTGTAACTGGGCAAGAATTATTTTCATTGTTTTATTTGGAAGACATTTTGTTTGAAGTATTTTTTTCCTTTAGGGAAATTCTGACAGCATAGTTTGAAAGAAATGTTTACAGAATAATTATTATGAAACTATATCACATTTAAATTGTATTTTTAAACTGAAGCATTTATTTTCCATGTCAAATAAAATAATTGAAAAAAACGTAGAGATTCACAATAGGCACAAAGGAAAATAATTAATTTGATAGATTTGGTCCTGCAAGCTAAAATATTTTGCCAATTTGCCAATGTTCTCTCTTGAATTTAATCTTCTTCTTAATTGCTTTTATTTTTTTCATACAAATGTTGAGGGTTTTCTTTTCCATTTCAGAAGGTAAAAATGATATGACAAAGTAATTAATGAATAGATATAATCCACTGTTCTCCAAATAAGGGTTGGGTTACATTAGTGTCTTCACCCTTAGTGATACAATCTTCTATTCAAGGAACAATGAAATATACAGCACCCTGGATCCCTGAAATGGAAATTCCCTGCCCTGTGCCAACTCCACTGAACACGTGCATTGTGTGCCCGTGTGCCTGTATGTCCTGCTAAGGGGATTATACTCATTTTCTTACAGTAGTAATAAAAATTACTAATAGAATTTCACTGACACTCTTTGACAGCAAATCTGCCAATGGAAAACATGACAAAGCAGGAAGATGGGAAAAGAAATGATTTCCTAAGGGTGATAATTAGATCTGGGGTCCTCTGATCTGCCACTTCTCGAAAGAATCAATATTTTTAACTAACCTGAAATTCTGAGTAATTTCACTGCCTGCTGTTTCGCTTGATAACAAGAGTAACAACCACAGCAATAAAGAACAACATCAGTAAACAACCCTATTATTGAAGAGATCTTTTACAAGTAACTTTTGGTGAAAGAAATGTATTCATTTTGCAGGTGGATTCTCTTAACACACACATTCTCCTGGGCGTAGCTTTAGTGATAATCATGACAGCCACAGATGCCAAAAGTGGCTCCAGGCAGGAAAAAGAAAGAGGGTTACAAAGAAAATGAAAAACATAATACACACATGTGGAAAATGTGAAGACAAATGGAGCATTCCGACAGCTGCTGGTGTTTTTATAACTAGAAAACTCATTTGCTGTTGGTCCCTCAGTTCTCAGAGTAGCTCCCTTTTGGTATTATACAAGCATTACTAACTGATTATTTAGGACCTATGATACCACATTTCCTGGCTAGGTGTCTTGCGAGAGTCTCCATGCTTCACAGAAAAGAGAGCTGGGGACAGAGACAGAAATAGTGATGGAGATATAGGAAGAATTAGAGATAGTGAGAATGAAAACGACAAGAATGAGAAAGAAAGAAGATAATTTTTGGTTGAATTCTCTGAATGTAGAGTTTATAAGCCTGTTTATAAAATTAAAATATATTCTTTCTTCATAGAAAGACTTCACGCATTTCATGAACTTGTATGATTTCAATGTAAATGCAAAGAAACTGTTTTATGTTGTAGCTGAGAAAGTCACTTTGCAGTGTCAAAAACATTAACATTATTTTAAATAAATTTATTTTCTGTTGTAAAACTCAGGAAACCTCATGTTAGTACAGCAGACGCTATGTAACACCCTTTTGTTTCAACTGACTAATCAAAGGATAAAATCATTATATCCCAAACCCTACTACTCTCTGTCCTTCCTGTCTGACTTAAGAATCAATGCAGAGGTCTTTCCAACTCAACTAAGACGTGCCTTTACAATCATTCTCGGGCTGTGGTTATGGCTCAGTGGTAGAGCATTTGCCTAGCATATGTGAGGTCCTAGGTTCAAACCCCACATATTATAATGGAAAAAAAATGAATTAGAGTGATTCTTAAAATGTTCCATTCAATAATTTACAATAGAAATTCACAAGTGTCTGTTATGTTTGTTGATTTCCTTCTCTAATGCCTCTACTACATTATAAAATTCCTTGAAGCAGTGGCTGTTTATTGTTCATCTTTGTATTCAGGTGGTGTAACTGAACATATGGTGTACCAAAGACTAATTAATATATGTTATATAATTGATTAAACTCTGTATTTCACAATAATATAAAAGTATGAAATTTGTATGTGTCCATAAAATATTTAACTGCCTCATCTTTTATTTCTAATAGCATATCTAGTAAGTAATTGTATGTTCAGTGTTTAGGTGGTTGTATAAAGTCACACAGGTAAGAAGTGTGCTGGTACCATTTTGTTTTGGAACCAGTGCTCACTGAAATGTTTTCATCTGACACCATACAGTCATCCTCTACTATCAAGGCATTGGAGATTTTGGGAACATCTAAAACTATTCACCTCAGTCAAAGTGGGATGGATGATTTAGTTGGTGAAATCCCCAATAACATGTAGGAACATTAAAACATTTGTCTTTGACATGAAGCAAACACAGGTAATTTAGCAAAAGGAAAAAACTTTAGCAAAATCATGGAATAAACATTGTGTATCCCTTGCAGGTGCCCTCCCATCTCTTCTGCCAGCCCATTGAAAGTCCCAAGGCACATTCTCTACTCAGGCTGTGACGCTCATATTCATGTACCTATCCATCTAGTATAAAGAAATACTGTCAGTTACCTGTCAGTAATACTGTATAGTAATGGCTTAAAGTATATTTGGTGCTTTATAGGATATTAGTGAAGCTGAGAGAAGCTTGACATATAAATGACTCATTCTCCTATAGTAAAATATTAGTCATTAATGTCACAATTCTGAAGAAATGTCTGAGAAAAGAAAGCTAGTCATTTCAAATGTCAAGAATATATTCCTCATAACCTGACTTTACAATCAGGAGAGTGAATTCTTAAACGACTTTGAAATCTATACATGTTCTAGTATTGTGCTAAAGTCAAAAAGTCACATGAGCTTAAAAATATCATAAACTAGACATTCTTCCATAATTCTTTCCCAACACATTTTATTAGCATTCATGAGCTGTTATATTTCATCGTACATCCAAAACGTCCCCAAATGTCTCCTGTGTTTGGAAGGTGATTGGATCATGGGGGCACGAGAGCATGCTCTTAGGAGATGGGGTCTGGTCACGGGTGGGCCACTTGGGCCACATGCCTAGCTGCCCCTTTCTCTCTTGGCTTCCTGGCTACCATAAGTTGAGCGCTTTTCCTCTGCTATGTCCCACCTCTGTGCTGTTCCTGCCTTGGAGCCTGATGACCATGGACTAAAACCATGAACCAAAATACACCTCTTCTCTTTAAATTTTAAGTGTTGGGTATTGCGTCTAACCATTAAGTGCCCAAGAGGTGGGCAATGACTGTTATTACAAAATTAGTCCAAATATAAATGTGTGAAGGAGAAAGATGGAGAAGTAATTCTCCTGGATTAAAGGTTTTCTGGGCTGCATTTCTCTAAATTTCAGACTAGATAAAAATGGAGAAGCATCTTTAATTGTGCGGTATTATTAAACCCATGAACTCAAACGCTCATGACTCCACACCAGTCAGCTGAAACACTGATCTTCTCGGTTTCAAGAACATGAACATTTTTGCATCATGAAGAACTAGATCCCACTGTAAGAAACTACCATCTCCACAATTTGTGTATGGGCTGATTCCCCAAACACAAATTTATGTATCATTAGGTAGCTGTAGTTCCTCAGTTCTAATCAAAGCACATGCTACCACAAACTTACTTCTTTTTACTCTCTGGTATGATCTACAACATTGAGGAAGGTAGAAATTTTATTCTTTTATAGTTTCTGTGAAAGAATCAAATTGGTTAATTAATGTAACTAATTATATCTCAACAGTTTTAAACTTTCAATTTTACATCCACATGAATTTCACCTTTACTAAAACAACCACATAGTACAAGTAGAAGTCATCATTCACATTTTAAACTTGAGAGGAAAGTGTCTGAAGTGGTTAGCCCAAGGCACTTCCTGCAGCTCCTTTCAGAGTTCAGAATTTTTTTGGTTGCCTGTGTTCACCCAAAGTACATCTCCACTACAGCCATAAAAGCGACACACTGAAATAATAGCATATTAGTATAAATATCTTCAGTGACGACCAATCTCAATGAGAAATGTTGTCTCTTCCCAACATTTTAGATGTGGTTAAAATGATCTTAGAATAGCTATTGCTCCCTTACTTACAACTACTTTAAATTACAGTATCCCTGAGACTAGTCTCCAAAACCCTTACTTAATGTATATTTTCACTTTAAGACACAATGAGAAAAAGATTCTGTTTAAAAAAATCTGGCTTAAATGGCAGGCTTAACTCAAAATAGCCTTCACAATTATATAACCAACTAAATGTATTTCCTTTTCACGCTAAGACATGACTCCTCCAATACAAATCCAAAGTGCGTACATCAGCAAGAAAGAATCCAAAATAGGTCTTTCTCTGCCATTAGCCAGTGCAATTAAAGGGTTCTAATTTTATTCATTCTTGAGCCCTCATCACATAGCTAGAATGCCTCTTAAAAGTGACTTTCTGTGACAATTTCTGAAACACTCTAAATATTGTGCTTTTCCCAATTAAATATGAAATCGACTATTATCTTTGAACTAATACAGAAACAATATTAAGCATTTCAAATTACGAACCCTTGATACATCTGAAAATGAAAAACTGATTTTCTAGAAACTGCTAATAAAAAGCATACATTTTCCCTTTATGAATATATAAATACATTAAATAATTCCTTCTGAGACAAATTTAATTTCACTTCATGTTTACACCAACAAAATATGCTTGGGGCTATCTTAGTTACTCTTCTCATTGCTGAGACCAAATACCCAACACTTACAAGTTCAAGGAGGAAAGGTTTATCTGGCTCACAGTTTGTAGAGGCTTCAGTCCACAGTCAGTTGGCTCTAACACACAAAGACACGGCAGAAGGTCATTGCAAAGGTGAAATAGTATGTGGCAGAGCACTCAGGAGGTAGCAGTAGCCAGCGGCAAAGCAGCAGCAACAAAGCAGGCCTCCATTTCCCCTTTATCCCATCCAGTTCAGGCTACAAGATTTTGGGGTGGTGCCAGCCAGACCCGGGGGAGGCCTTCCCATTATCCACACCCAAACCTATGCTAAACCCATCAGTAGATTAATTTGATACCACACACCCTTAATCCCAGTGTCACACCCCCTATGAACACATGAGACTTTGGGGGGAACATCTAGATACAAGCCATAACAGGTGCCTCTGCACCATTTCCTGATATAAGTCATAGCTCATCATTCTTCTGGTTTGTACATAGGTGCACTGTGTCAAAGACCAACCAGAATGAACTGTTCCATTGAGATAATTAAAGTGACACATTTTTATTTGGTAATACCAGAGCAATTAAAATTTAAATAAAACAATTAAATAAAACACTAGGCCAGATTTCAAATGTAAACAAGAAACATCTTAAACTGTTTCCAGCATTCATCCATCAATGACACTGCCAACATCCATGAGCCAAGGACACTCCTGACTTTCACTCTAATAACACACAGATGAGTCTACGATAACAAAAGTCTTAATGTATATCAAGTCTGCATGCAGAATGAAAGAAAAGAGTAAAACATTTATCCAGAAACATTAGAAAAATGGAAGGCTAAATGTACTGTGTCCTAAATTAGCCTGATTCATGTTTTGCTTCAGTTTTTCACTGTGCATCTCGGATAGAAATAAAGCCTAATAGCATTTATATCCTTTCAATATCTGAAAGGGCAGTAAGCACAATGAAAAGCCAACAGTAAAAATATTTTTTGAGACTTTCACATTTTAAATCCAAAGAAACATCTGTAATAATAGCTTGCACTTCTATATATTTTATGGGTACAAAGTTCAATGATAACATTTCATTTGGACCTCCAAACAATTCTACGTGATTGGTAAAACCAATAGTAAATATTTCCATTCCATCAGTGAGAAGAATTTGCTTAATTTTTTTCCATCATTTCTAAAATCTCTAGAAATATTTCTAAAGCATACCACAGGAAAGACATACTTTCACATTTAGTTTTAAAAGTAGCCACATTTAGCATCCATTCCCTAAGACCCCTCTTCTTCGCCTATCATATATTCATATACAATGTCTCTGTCTTTTGCTTTTATTGTCAATGTCATAAATGCTTCTAATATTAGATCAAGACAGTCTACTGTTTTGTTAATCTGCTCAATTGTCTATATTTGCTTTTCCTAGTGAACTGAAGTTCCTCTGAGGACATAATTCAACTCACTTGGCAAGTGTTCATGTGCTCTTGTATTTCCCAGACCTATGCTAGGAGCTGAAGACCCAAGAAAGCTACGGCCTCTCCTTTTCTTCAGTTTAATATTTATGGTCCATCCTGGAGTTTAAGAGAAATTAAGAAAATGCCAAAATTACAAAGCAAAAACACAAAGACTATAGCAGACTCAGATGAAACCGTTTCGGAGAGATTTACTAACTCCGCCTCAGGGAAATGGTGCTCGTGTTAAAAGGTGACAGGTAAATTAGGATTCATAAAAGAAACAAAGTTATTGGAAAAATGAACAATATATGCAAAGACTTTAAAACAGCTTAGCTGATAAACTAAATGAGCAACAAATATCCCAGGTTTAGATGAGATTTTGACCAGAAACATATGTCAAAATCTTGAATACCAGATTTTATCCCGATGGTAATGAAAAATAAATATTTTAGCAGGTGGGTGATATAGTAGTATTTACTCTTAAGCATCAGTTTTGAGTTTCTCAAAAGAAGTTTTGTGGTAACAGATTTCTTTTTTGTAAGACAGAATCTTTTTGTTAATGTCTTATAGCTACTTCAAAGATAGCGATACACAGGGATTAACTATTGTTATTCTCATGTTATATAACTTTGTTATATATGTTCATAAAGCTAAGAAAAGAAAAACAAGGATGAAATTTAGAATATAGCTATGAATCTACAGGGGAAATCCAAATGAGAAACAAATGAAGTTGTCTTGGACTAGGACAGTGCTAAGATCAAGTGAGGGAGTCATAGGATTCAAACCAAATTCAAACCAAAAGTAGGCTCCATATAACTTGGTTATTATTAGCTGTGGAGGCTGAAAGCAAAGGAGAAATCCAAACTATCTCTCAGATTTTTGACTTCGGCAAAAGGAAATAAGGGAGGAGAGGAGACCCAAAGGAAAAATGAACATACTGAGTACGAGGGCATGAGATGTCTTTGGAGAATTACCACTCAGTCATCTGGACACTGAGACATCGGGGTGTGTAGTTTTGAATCTTTGGACGCAAATCTGGTTATTATTGTATAACCACGTAAGTACAGAAAAACACGCAAAATAAGAACATAGGCTGGACCAATCACACAACAATACAAAAGCTGAATAACTTAAAATAAGAGGCAAGAATATTTCAAATTAGATCATATATTCTAACATTAAGCTGAGATCTCCATGTCAAAAGCACTGGTATAATTACAGATCTGCCACAGGGCATTGACCAAAGAACATTTAGAAAATGAGGTCTCTTACTTGAAACACACACACATGCATTCTCACAGACACCTCTATAATCTCTCCCCAACCAACTTGACTTAACACTGCATGTCCAAATAGAACTTATCATGTTGTAGCTTAGGACTTCATGGTATCTGTTCAAATTTCACATTTGAAAAAATACAGTATATTTAAAATAATTTTCTCGTAATATAAATGATTCTTTAGAGAAATAATTTCAAGCTCTTTGCTTACCCTGAGAACAAAGTACAATACAGAGAAGTAATTTTTCATATACAAATATCCATACTCATTTATTTTTTCTACAAATAAATTATCTAAGCATTTCAGTGATTTTGAAATACCATAAATAATTTCGAAAAAAATTACTATTGGTATTTTAGAATATAGGACCCTGAAGTAACATAACCAATAGAGGACACCTAGTGGTCTTTAGCAGAATATTTGCCTGCAGAAAATGTCAGGCCATTCACACATGTGTAAGAATGTTGGTATTAGTAGACATGCTAATCTAAGAATAATGGCACCATAAATATAACATTTATCAGACACATAAGCTTAAATATTGCACGGTTTATTTACATTAGAAACTCAAAATATAAATAATTTAAAGCGAAAAAAAAGATGGATAATAGGAAACAGGGAGATAGACTTTTTGCAAGTGGAAAGGGGATCTAAAGATGGAAGGAGGGATGAGGAAGGGGAAGTAAAAAGAATTAAAATGTGTTACGTACATGAACCAGCTCCCCACCGTGAATGTAATCATTAGGTGCTGCAAACACTTACTAATAAAAATAAAAAGTAAATAAAGGGCTCATTCAGAACTGAGACACAATAAATGGATAACAAACACAAACAAAAATAAATATTGCACTGGGGATTTAGCTCAGTGGTTAGAGTGCCTGCCTTGCAAGCACAAGGCCCTGAGTTCGATACCCAGCACCAAAAAAATAAATAAATAAATATAAATAAATAAATATTGCATGTATAAATATTACAGTCATGAGTCAATATAAATATTTCAAATCATTTCCATGTACCTCATTTTACTTGAATTTCACAACTGTGCTATTATGTATAGATATAAAAAGTCATTTCACATGATTCTGGCAAAAGCGAATGGAAAATGAAATCACAGTTTGAATAAACACCCACATTTACTAATTATCAGTATAGAAACCATTCCACATCCCAGAAAAGTCAAAACATCCGATGTAACTAATACTTAAATCATAAAACACCACGAAATAGCTGACTTAGAAAAACATCATACTTTATTAATTGATACAAATACTAGAAGGGCAGGAGTTCAAGGCAAATATAAAACTCATTTTAGCTATGAAAATAAAAAAGGGGTCCTAGCCAGGAGCGGAGGTACACACCCGTCATTCCAGTACTCAGAGAGGCTGAGGCAGGAGGATCACAAATTCAAGCCCGACCTGTGAAACTTAGCAAGACCATGGCTAAAAATCAAAAATGTAATTTAAAAAAAATGCAAGTGATATAACTCAGCGTGAAAGTCTTGAGTTGAATTGCTAGTACTGCAAAAATAAAAGTATCCTTTTTGACACCAACTATATATGCAAAAAATGCAAATGATAAAGCTCTCTCTTCTCTGGTAGGATCAGCTCTATCCTAATCACCCTCCCAGCCCTCTTCACTCTGTAGCACTCTCACATGTAAATCTCCTGCCTAAAATGCCTCAAGGACACTTTACTGAACGCCAATTCCATTCTGTATTTCCAGCATCATCCCGGAGAGCACAATTACTGTGCTACGCTGCTCCCGTGCCTTGTCTTACTGCAGCACAGCCCTCGGCCTGGCCTGTTCTTCGGCTTCCTCAAGACTCAGCCCAGGTATCTTTGAAGGTCTCCTCTCATGCCAAATAAACTCCTCATGCCACCACTTCCTACACCATCTGTGATCATCTGCTTACAGGTCTGCTTTTCCTACAAAACTGCCACCTGCTTTGTATTCTCATGTGGGACACCTGAACACAGACACTACTCAATAAACACCTGGGAGTGAAGAATATTTCTCTGTAATTATTTAACGGATTTAAACATAGAAGCTTGCCGTGTGTTTATGGATAGGGATGCTCTAATTATCTATAGTGTTTAGAATCCCGTACTAATACTCAAGGACATTCAGGGCAAATTGACGCTGACTCTTTCCTATACATGTTCATGTCCTACAAAAGGAAAAAAAATACATACAACTAAATATCATAAACAAATGCACACAAAGACAGTGGAACTTTTCACTGTAAAGGTGCTGTCTATTACAGCTGAGTTCATCCTGTAGAATACTTCATGGAGCTGTTATTGAGTCGGATTTTTCAAAGGAGCTATAGAAAAAAATAGGCTTTCCAAATCTAAAGTGAACACTCATACACAATTAACAAAGCAGAAAAAATCATTTTGACAACGATCATTGTAAAACTAAAGAAAATCAAACCAACAGAAAGAGTTGTTGGTGCAAATGTGAAGCGACAGTAGTGAGACAGGGAGCAGGATGCTGCACAGCCTGCAAGGCACAGCGAAGAGACACAGACCAAGGCAGCAGGCAACAGGGAGCTCGCTAAGTCCTCGTCCGGGACAGGCCTGGGAAAACACTGCTGCCTGTTTGTGGTTTATAGATTTTCCTTTTTTCTAAAAGATAACAGTAGCTGAATAATTATAGACAAGCAACTTATGGCAAGAGTCAGTTCCCAATATAAATCAATAAAAATGCTAAAATTAACAAAAGACAGAAAACAAAGTCTGTGTTAGCTCTCCATGAGCTAAATTTTCTTATTAGTGGTCTGTTGTTAAACATAATTTGTAGATAAACCCATCTCTCAACCAGCATAAAAGTCTAATACTAACTGCTAAAACAGCACTGTAATGTTCAAGGCACATTATTCATCTGACATTCTTATAGACATAAAAACAACAAAACCACAATCTCTTTTTCCTGACTCAAAATATATTTAGTTAATTATAATATTTCTAAAATGTACACAAAGGAGATTGAAGAGAGAGGAAATGAGACATCAAAAATAAAATCTGATGTTTATAGAAGGGGTGATCACAATGTAATTGTGAATGTTTAAATGTAAAAACTGTTAGAAGATGCATTGCCATTAATCCCCCTCAAAATACTCCCCTCACTTCAAACGTACTTATCCCATTGTTCTTGCACTTTCTGAAGTAGTTCTAGAAGTGTTTTTTCTGTGTCTTTTCAAAGTGCAATACAAAAATTACAGTTAATGCTGCTCCTATCCAATGGAAAGGCAGGCTTGTTAAACTCGTGTGTCCTCATCCATGTTAAACACCAGATCTTGCATCACGCAAGTTCTAGCTCTTCCCCAAAGTCAAAATGACCTTGTAATGTAAATGTAAGCATATGCAGGTATCCTTGAAAGTGCAACTAGAGACATTCAGGAAAGGTGATTTCCAGAATTGCTTAGAAAAGGGACAAGAAGGATGGGACAAGTGTCTTTGAAGTGAAGTGGAATATTTTCGGGAGAATTAATGGCAAGGTGTCTTTTATTGTAATAATTTTTTAATTTAAATATTTGCCATATTTTAATCACACCTCATATATTATAAAGCCACAGCTACTATGCAGTTGTGCATTTTCCCACATTTTTACATTGTCCACGAAAAATCAATTTGTTCATGACATCGAGTACTACAAATAGGAAGTCATTACACAGAAGTATTTCTCTTTTAAATTAATATTTTCTAAAGCTGTCAAGAGTTCCCCGTCTCTAACAAAATGAGTGTGATAGTCATTTTGTGACACTTGACACAGCTGTATCAAACGCAGCTGTGATATTTGAGGGTCCTAGAACTCTCCACTTTCACAAACTGAATAATCTCCTATTTACTAAGCTCTTAATCTACTCTATCTCTTTAGTGGCTTGTGATCATCACAAATTCTTAATACTATTCCATTTAATTTCCGAGGATTTCTTCACCATATGTCTCTTTTAGGAGGATCACAGAGAACTGATTCACCTTGTGATAGGTTACAAAATAGCAATGTGGCTGAGGTCATTGTCACTACTTGAAATACAACAATAATAACGGCAACAACACTGAATCAAGATAATTATGTTTTAAACTGAAATACAAGAGTAGGAAAAACTCACCTGGGTTTTGTGACGATTACTAGACAAGGAATTTTTTAGCCTGATTTACCTAAATTGCCTCCAATTTTCACTTCACCTGACAATATATATAAAGTTTCAGTCTAGTGTCACAGAATTCTATTTTTGCATCCTAAAGCCATTTATCTTATAATTGGCTTGCAAAAAAAATTCCCTCCAGACATCCTAACACTATAGCATTTCATAAATTAGCTTCCTAAATCAGCTGTTTCTTCCTGTATTAGCCACTTCATCTAACTTCGTAATAATGTAACAGAAGGGTTAAATATTAAACTTTCTTTACTTCATTCATAATATTTTATCTGGCTTCAGGGCTTCTTGTTGTTTTTCAGTTAAACTAATTCAGACCAGATTTAAAAAAAAAAAAAAAACAGTAATTGTTGAAGATGGAAGCAGCTTCTTATAGAAGGCAGCCGCTTTCTTTGAGAACGATTCATTTAGAACAGCGGCAGCTTCCAGACTTCACACATTACTTCCCCAAATTTGCTGAATTTAGCACTAGCCAGCTTGGTACTAAAACACTCAGAACTCAAAGACATGTGGGTGAACATACATCTTCCTCTGCAGTCTTATTCCCAAAGCTCACAGAGCTACCTCTTCTGATTTATATGTTGTATTTCTACTTGTAAACACATCCTGGTGGTATTTAAAAAATCAGGTACAGATTTGTCAGTCTGGGAACAATTCAAGTTTCTTTGCGATTATAGTTTAAATCATGTGGGTGGAATCATGAATTTGTTTTAAATTCTGACTCATGAATGTGTTCCTTCCCTGCTTAACAGTATTAGTAACACACATTAAATAACCATGATATATGATATTATATGGGTTGTATCACATAATCGAGAAAACATTTTTCACTTAAGTGACTTTTGGTTCATTTATTACTAAGGTCAATTATTTATAAAAAGACCTTGCCAACTCACAACTCTGTCCTGAATGCATTTGGTTATCAAATAGCTGTAAGTGCTTATTAAACTGCATTTTGCACTAATTACGGCAGTGAGCTGATGCTCTTGAACAGCATTTTAAAACATTGTTGTGTTACACATATTTAGGTGCCTGTGACCACTGCCAGGAACAAAGGACATCAGAGTTAAGGGATGTCCTCGTCTACAACCACATGGCCTGCCATTTTATCTGACAGGATGCCATCTGTTCATCCTGCTGCCATTCTCTCGGGTAACTGGGTTAAAACCACAAAACATTCAAAATAGTCACATTACCTACTGTATTTTTAATTGACTGGGTATTAATATCAGTGACTTTTCTCTCACAGACTATTTGTGAAATTATTTGCTGGCCTTGTTTTAAGAGGTAGCTATTCAAACCTGTGATGTTGCATGGATCACAGTTTTAGTCAAGAAAAGACTCTACAATTTCTTATATAATCTATAAAATGGTGGAACGTTAAAATATTAATAATGAAAAGGATACATGTTAGAATAAGAACCTTTATAATTATGCAAGTTAGGAAAACTAAGGCTAGAGGCAGATTGCCATGGTTAGAATTCCAGCTCCATGTCTCACTAGCTCTGTGAATCTGCGCGAGTTGTCTTCTTGTGTTTAATTATCCTTACCTGTATAATGATGACAGCACTTTCATCTACCTCACCCGGTTGTTAGGAAGGTTCAGTGTGCTAATTCACAAAAAGAATCGAGTACATTACCTGGCAAATAATAAGCCCTCGATAAATATTACCTATTATCAATTACGTTGGTTCGATATTAATCTCAAACTGGTACAAAAAAGTTTTGAGAATTGAAGATTTATTCCATTTTAGATGGAATGTGCTATACAGAGAAAAATTACAAGATGAATCCAATTTCTCAAACATACTTCATTTGATTTTAAATGTACTCCATACCCATATTTTAAGAACGATCCATTTTTACGACTTTTCATCAGTGTATTATGCAGCGTTTCATTATTGCGCGTCATTTCCTGAAATCCTGCAAGCCACAATGTCACCGACAAGCACACACAAAACACCACTACGGCACACAGAAAGCAAACAGAAGTCCCATTTATGACTTGTTCAAAGGCATAATTTATCTTAAACATGCTTAAAAAGCATATCTGCAGGGAGGAGAGGAACAAGTCCCAGCCAGGACACCACTCCCCTTACTGTCGATTTAAGCACTCTGCAGGCCTTTTGACTCTCGTTTTTGTGCAGAAAATAAAAGTCAGGTTACAATTAATACAAAAAGGTAGACTTGGAAAATAAGAAAGTCAAAGACATACAGACTTTGGAATTAGGGACATAAAGGCATCTGCTTAGTAAGGGAACATTTAACTCACACCATTGCAAACGACAGTTGGCTGAACTATCGCCACCCATGACCTGCGGACAGCAGACGGCCACCCAACAGAACAGGAGCCTGACGGCCAGGTTCACTCCACCCTTCGTCGTATTACTTGTGTTCTCTACGAAGTGTTTCTCTACCTAGCAATTTCCCTCCTGCATACACTGATTTAAGTATTATGAAATGAACTAAAAGGAAAAAACTGTATTAAGTACCTCTTGGCAGGGTATAAAAATGAGCAAATGCATTATGCTAAAATCCAAGTTTTTATAAACACGACCTGGAAATAATCATGATGGATTACCTTCAAACATAAATTTACTGAAATTTAATATTATAGGAAACATATACCACACTATATTTAGAGCTAGAGATGACCTAATTAAAAATCAGACCCTACAGATCTCTGTCAAATATGGTACTTGATGTATTCACATTAAATAAAAAGAATCCTCCAAAGTCGAAGAATGGTTGTACTGATTAGGAAAAAATTATATTAATTAAAATAGACTTGTTTAAGATATACTAAATTAACATAAGACTATTGCTTTGTAATCACTAATTTTCTTCAGTTTATTCAAATCTAGCATTTGATCATTTCTTTTGAATACAAATATATCACTTATGCACCAAAAGCTGTACTCAAAGCTTTGTAATCCGATTTCATAACTCATTACACATAACACATTCATATTCAAACAGTCATAATAAAATACTGGCTCTAAGAAGTAAAAAGATGTGACTTACCTCTTCCCACTGATGTATATATCTAATTAACCTCGAAAGTCGTAGTAATCGCAAGAGACTGAGGATTTTTGTAAACCTCACAATGCGAAGTGCCCTGGCTGTCTTGTAAACTTCAGAATCCATTCCTTTTTCTACAATAAGAAAGATATAATCCACTGGAATTGATGAGATGAAGTCAACCACAAACCAGCTTTTTAAATAGTTCATCTTGATCACTTTAGGGTCCAGGATGATTTCAGAACTGTCTTCATTGACAGTCCCAGTCCTAAAATTCATGATCAGGTCCAAGAGGAAAACGGTATCTGAAGCCACATTGAAAATAATCCATGGTGTTGTTGTTTGCTCTGTAAAGAATGTGATTCCAACTGGTATGATGACCAGATTTCCAACCATCATTATAAGCATTATTAAATCCCAATAAAACCTACAACAAACAAAAAAATCAGATTTTAAGATGTAGAAAATAATCATTCCATTCTTCTCCACACAAACAAAAATTGTTGCCTTATAGTTAAATGTGTGACTAAAATAACAACGCAAGGTTTTAAATGTAATTCCTCAATGGGTTCATTTAATTCTAAGTAAAATTAATATATCCCTAAACCAAGGCATTACAATTATAGAATTCTAAAAATAATTTGCTAAAACGTACTATACAAAAAAAATTCAGGAATATACCGCCATTTAGCTAGGAAAGAGGCAAAAGCAAATTCCCTATATAGTTAATGAAAAATATAGATGAACACAAGAAATAAAAGACTAGAAGGTCCATCTTTAAAAATTGCCCTTGAGAAGGCATTTTAGAGGCATTTTAAGATGACCTATTTTTTAATTTACCAATCACAGATCAGAATAATAGTTAGAGGTGGAGTATTCTAAAAATGATGGTGCTACAAATTTATCTCTAGGAGTACAGATTAGGTCTACCATGGAGTCTAATATAGTTTGTAGATTTACAGTATTCAAAATACTTGTGTTTTGTTCTTCTTTTGCTCGAAATAAAACTAACATTAGTCTGATGGGCCTACTCTGGATTTAAAGCCAGAATCATCCAAAATTTAAACTTATCATCACTTTATTGAACTTCTTTAAACAGACTGCATTGTTTGTTCAAAATAATTCCTTCTTTAAAATTTTTCTGATTTAATTTTGAACATGTCTACCATTACTAACAATATTTGGAAGTATTCTCATCTTCACTTAAAGATGGATAAAGCCAGGAACTTTCTTTCAAGTTTATATAGTTTAAATTATCAGACATGACTATAATATTATTTTCATAAGCGTTCTTTCAAAATCTATTGACACTGTAGTTGACTATAATTGTTACAGTATATATGTACTTATAAAAAGAAAAGTTAATCAATTAACACAACTGTATAATCACAAAGTAGCTTCCAGAAACATGAGTTACTTTATCCTAACCACAGGCATTCTCTTCTGGCATATTTCTTGTATAAATAATACAATCTTCAAGATAAGAACTTCTGTTAACCACGAAGTTTTTGTTTTATATTAATTCTGAGACTATGAGCTATACTTTAGCAAGGGCCAATTTGCATAAACCTTTCAAATTATTATGATCCATAATTACGAATGACTCCTGGTATCAAAGTAATAGTGCAAGAAACAGTCATAAAAGGCTTTCTCTCCCTTTGTCTTCATACTCAAGATTATGCAAATGTTCATCATTGCAAGTTACCACCAATACTCCTGTCAAAACCTAACTGTACATTTATAAACAAGTGTAGAATTACTCGTGTCAGTCATACATCATATACCTGAAATTAGAGAGAAAAAACATTTTTTTCTGGCTTTTTTTTTCTGGCTTTTTTTTCCCCCTGCTTAATGGAAATGCAGAATGTGTCATCTAATACACTAGCAACAGAGGAGAGATGTACAAGAGAAGTAATACTGTAATAGCTAGTTCACAAACAAATGACGTCACTGAACTCTGAAATAAAACCCCGAGCACCCTGAGGATTTCCACTTCTGGACACTCAGTCTCTTCTGCCAGCTGCTCTCTCTGCCCTCCCCTGAAGGCTGCTGGTCCCTGTGGGGTCACACACAGCCCTCTTATTCAGCACATGCTCCTTGGCCAGTATTACATACTTGCCCATGTCTTCAATGATTCATTTGTAACTGATGACTCTAAAAGCTTTGTCTCCATTCCTTTTGGGTCTTCTCAGCCTCCAGACCCTCATAATCAGAAGCCCCTAAAATCTGTATGCCTGTATATTTAACACTCACCTCAAACAGCAAGCCTAACCGCAAACTTGTAATTCCTGCACCACTTGTATTCTTCACATATCCTCTACCTCAGAGAAAGGAGGAACTCCACATGTGCTTTGCAAGTCAAAAACTTTGGAACCATCCGAGATACCTCGTGGCCACAAATCTACCCAATCCCATATCCAATCAATTACTAAAACTGGTTCTGATACCTAAAAAGTAGTTTACAACATTGCATGGTATCCTACTGATATGTGTAATATTCATGTTTGTGAGTCAGTTGAAAATAAAAACAATAAAATAAAAGCACACTTAAGTTACAAAACCCACACAATAGAGAATTTCTTAATATTCTAAATAAAAATTAAAAATCTATTGTATTCATTCATTTGCCATTTTCAATTCACAATTAAGTTGTCCTCATTCAGAAATCCTTACTAGCTGTTTAATTCAGAGAAATTATATAAATCCTCTAATCCTAATTTTTTTTCAATAATTAAGATTATTATAGAACCAAATGTATAGGGTGCGTGGAGTAAAAGGACTAAAAAAGATAATATATGTAAATCATGGGTCTGTGACACATGATGCTGCTGGTATGGTCATTATCCATTTACTCTCCCTTACTTACCAAAGAAATCCAATTTTGTAGGGAGCAGCCAAAAGTTCATTGAAAATTAAAGATCCTTACATTTCTGTCACTAAGAATGAAACTTTAAAAAAAATACTAATATTCTTTCCTTTGTAGTCAATAGAGATGAAAAATAAAGTTTCATTCATTCTTTACTATAGCAATAATGTTACCACACCATAGCTTTTTATTAGCAGTACCAAAGCCACCTGCCATCTCAGTAACCACATGAAGAAGCTCCATTAATCCTTATAATTGCCTTTTAACGTATCATTGACTCTATTTTACAGGCATAAATACAGGTCTAGTTACAGACTTTGGATAATATAGTACTGTCTCTGGTTAACACAGATTAGTTCCTTAGGTGGCCAAAGAAAATGCAGTTATTATCTATTCTGCAAGTGTGATATAACTTTTTTTTTTAAGCAATAAATGTGTTCCTGAAGACTGACCTCATGAGACTCTCCTACACAAATGCCCATGAGTTTCTCTAATTCTGCTCAGAAAATTTCTATTGGCTACTCGGGCTGTCCCTTTCCTTTATTCTCAATTTCTATGTCACAGATTTTACTCCTGAATTGTCTTTCCTATCCATCTGGTCTTTCCATTTTCATTGTTATCTCTCTGGTTCAAGCAGTGTTATCTATCTCTTGCTCAAAATTCTGCAGGAGTCTTCTATCTATTCTTTGCAGTCAGTTCTCTCCACTGGTCCCAAAGCAAGCTGCCTAACAAGTACTTTTCAGGTCAAAAGCCATCAATGACTCTCTCAACTACAACAAAAATAACGTAATCCCGTTGTCAAGGCAGTCCGTGATATGCCCTCCTCCTCCCTTCCCAGGCACTTCTTGTGCAATTTATGACAAGCATCCTAGATCAGTGTCCTTCCTTGGTCAGGCTCTGTCATCATGCATATCTCTGTATACACACAGGAAATAAGGTCACGTCCATTCTTTCTGTCCTTCTACCTGTCACCCTTCTACCAATCCTTCAAATCCCATTCAGACAATGAGTTTCTTGGTTTTGCTCTTAAGAGATTATATTTTTAGAGCAATTTAGGTTCACAGAAAAAAATCTAGCAGAGAGTACAAAGATTTTACATTAAGCCCTGCCCTGAGACCTGCACAGCCAATCACACTGGCAGCATAACCCACCACATACAAACATTCGTTACAAACCATGAGCCTGCATGGACTGCCATCACCACCTCAAGTCCCACTTCATGTGGGGTTCACTATCGGAGTGATACAGTCTATGGGTTTGGACAAATTCATGTGGCATGTACAATATGTGAGTAGTTTCACTGTCCTAAAAGTCCTCCGTGCTCTGACTAGTCATGTCTCCATTTCCCCCATGTCTGAGGTCTCTGACAAGCTCAAAAACAACATATTTTCAGTATGCTTCCAATTTTATTTCTGTATGGTTATTATTTGTCTTTGTTTTCTACGTCATTTTGGACTTAAATTCTTTGAAGTTCAAAATTATATCCTGTCTATTTTCTGCTGTAATGTACAAAGTAAGTGTAACATAGCAGATACTAAAAATACATATTAATTTTGAATGGAAATAAGAACTTTAGTGGAGATATTTAAAGAAAACTTTTATATTAAGACTAACAAGCTATGAATGACAGAATACACTAAGTAAAATGAAACAAAGAAGTTATTAATAATTCTTAGGTTAGGCAAACAGCAAAGGAAAGAGTTTTGGACTTGACTCCTGATTTGGCATATTACAAAACCTATACAAGTAGAACCTCATTTTGCCACTGGAAACAGAATTTACAAAAGGTTCCAGTTAGACACTGAAAGCGAACCAGAGTTCAAATCCAAGATCCACCAGCTGTATGAGTTGAGGTAAGGAACTTAACTGCCATGAAGTTCAGTTGTTTCCTGCTATCCTCAGACTTCCCCTGAAGAGTGACTGCATACAGTGATGTGTGCAAAGTGCGAAATGCCGAAGCCATAACACGGAAGGCAGAGAGCGCCAAGAAAAAAAAAAAGAGGTATCTGTGGGACCTTGAATAAGGTTCCAGTTTGGACAAAACTTGATTATAGTTATCTTCACTTATCTTTCCATCCTTATAATAAATGTCTACCAACTCAAGGGAACAGAGAAAGAAACAGCTCGATACTAAGTTCCCTTCTTTGAAACACCACCAAAGTAGAGAGAATACTCACTGGAAAACCATTAGTGTTGACAATTAGAGCAGAATAATAATCTAGGCAATTATTTTACCTTATTCCAGAAATAAATAATAAAATAGGTTAAACAAAACAATATTTCTAATTACAATTAGTATAATATTATCACCAAAAGTATGATTTTAATCACTAATAAAATAATCAATTTTCATGAGCAATTTACTTTTTATGTAAAGAATCCATTTTCTCTCATGAGTATTTAGAGGAGCAAGAAAGAGGCATTATAAAAAGTAGTTAGTAACAATAAACTGTGAAGAATTCCAAATTCAGCCACACTTCATTTACTAAACCCATTTGCATTCCTCTAAACCCACTTGTGGTAAATAAAGGTAACTTCCCTCCCTCCCTAACAAGAATTTCCCACTGTCTTTGACTTTCCCTGCCCCGGCTCATGATGATATCTGTTCTGGCTGAAATAATTTGATGTCAGACATTTCTAAGATAAAGTCATAATTTAAAGAATTATTACACTTTGCTATTATAGATGGTTGCCTTTACAATATTATCATTAAATACTGAATAAATTGTTCTCTTCTCCCCTCTAATAGAATAAATTTTTTTTCTCATTAAGCAGAAAGGAGAAAAAGAGTTCTAGTTAAATTCCTAACAGGGAACTAGGTTTATCATGGCTCCCATTTTATCCTTGCATAGTTGAAGTTAAACGATGCAAAAAAACCTACCCCAACTCATATTTAAGATTTATTTCTAGAAGAAACAATAAAACAGAATTCCCAAAAGATAAATTCTTTTGATAAGTCTCCATGGCATATAGCACCTCTTTCGCAAATATGGAGCTATAATGTTGTGCTCTGTGAAATGTCACTGGTCTCAAAAGTATTGGTGCTGCAGGAGCTAAACACTGAGATGCAGTATAAATGTTTTTTCGATTTTATTCAGAAAAATGCTCCCGAGGCATCAATTAAATTTTACTTTTAGATGTCAATCATGAATTGGATATATGTTTGTACCAACAGATTTATCCATTTAAGTAAACAAATGCATAAGTAAGCAAACACCTTGCTGTATTTTTTTGTAACACGTAGCCCTAACAAGCATGTTCTAAATTTTACTTAAAGTTCTTGAATTATCAGAAGTCCAACTAACAGCCCAGTGATGGGGGGGCACATATCTTCTGAAGTACAACTTAAAGTGCCTTTCCTTGAATGCTTCGTTCTTTTTCTAAAGATGGTTTTCTCAGCGATGGTTCACCTACATACATCTCAGCAGCCAGTGCCACAACTTTGATCTGCTATGTTCTCAGACTTCACCGTCAGTAAATAAACCCTGTTAGTCAAACTCAGAGAATATTCATACTGGAGTTAGGATAAAATACACGCCTTCCATACACTTTGCAAAAGAGTTTCATTGGTCAGGTTCACTGGTTTTCAGTTGTGTGTGTGTGTGTGTGTGTGTGTGTGTGTGTGTGTGTGTGTGTGTGCGCTCATACTTCTATGTCATACAAGGACAAACTTACTCTCCAGAAAAAGTGGCCCCAAGGACATATATCAGAAAATGCAGACAACTCAAAAATAGAGAATTTGAAGGGAAAATATACTAGATTTCCTAATACATAAAACTCTGAAAGGCTCCCATCTGAAGTAGAGTTTAGCCTAATTTAAGGATAAAACTAAGGTCATATTTAAAGGCATTTACGTGCTTTTTGGTAAACTAGTGATCTGCCCAATGAGAACACGAGATGAGCACAAGGTACATTATTTTAGATAATTGTATGAAAAATTTATTAAAATAACTAAATGAAATAGAAATTTAAAACTCTATGAAAATATTAAGATCTGTACAAATCCAGGCAAAAGTAAACCTATTTTGTCACTTACCCTTAGTCTACAACTACAATTTTCCTTGTGTGTTAACTTGTAAATCAGCATACCATTGGCCTTAAATTGCTTCATATACTCTTATTTATATCACTTTAAAACATTAACTGTTTACCTTTCCTACTTGAAATTCTCTCAAATCTTTGGTTTCAATTATTCCACATTATCAATTTCTCACTCATACTTCTGTACCAGCAGAAACAATTTCCTACATCCTTGCCACACTCCTCTTTTTCTGCCATGAATGCGCACCTTTCTAAAGGAGGAACCATCACACCCAACTTCACTTCCCTCTACTCACTGGTCCTTTTGGCCTTACCAATCCCTACAAGGTTTAACGAATGTGTTAACATAAACAGTTTGCAAACCTGTCATGAGCCTTAATGTCTGCCCTGGTGTTACGCATTTATAACTGTATCATGCACAACTAGTGGCCTCCATCAGTCTCACTGGAACAATCATATCAATGGGTTTAACTCTAAAACTATTAGTCAAAATAATTTGCCTAATATTTTTATTTCTGTTTATTATAGCATAGCTTTCTTTCTTTTTTATGTATCCTCTAAACAATGAAAGTAAGAATTATCCCTAAATTCTCTCCGCCAAGCTTGGCCCTTGAGAATTTGCCCAGCTGTATATTTCTTCTAATATAATAGCTCTCCTATTCAGCTTTTCATTTAGTTCCACTGCCATCGTCCTGGGTGAAATTCTTATTATATCACCATTTTGCATGCTAATTTCCCTGTTTCTACCAGCCCCAGTAAATTGCATCCTATTTATATATAAGAGACTTTCATATAGCTCACAAAATGAAATACGACTATTAAAAATCCTCTAATGTATATATTAATTCTATACCTTAAAGCTTATTTTTATGTACATGATCCCCAGCTAAATTTTAAAATGACTGTTAGTCAGACTCCTTATCTTTGCCCTGTCCTGACAAATGTCATCTGGTATTTCTTGTTCCTAAAATCCATGTTCAACATATCCCCATGTTACTTCAACAGTCGACTTGCATTCTAGTTCTGTCATAGCTCCTCTTTTCACCCCATTCCTGGCTGACTGATCTCACTGCCGAAAATTGCTATCTTCGTTTTGCAGTGCAGTCACCATCTGAGTGAACGTAACAGTGAACAGCGAATAACTTACCATAATATTATTGACTTATACTTATTATACTTACTATAAGTCAATAATAACTTAATACATAAAAAACACATAAAAAGAATATCTGAAAATACTATTTTAGCTTTTATTCTTAGCCAAATGAAATGTCAGTTTTCCTTATACCTAAATTGTCTATCAAATAGTAAATATATATTGTTGACTGTCCAATCATCAAATTCTAAAATAATTACATATCTGTTAATGAGGATCTGGGGATTATCCTGTCACAAGATTTTAGTTAAAATATATGATTGCTTGTTCTTTGGAATGATTTGGAAATTAAGCAGGCACAAAATTTTTAAATTTTCATTGAGTTGTAGAATTATGAGGTGTATGTTTAAACTGTTCTAATCTTCCGTTAGATAACAGGAAGAGTGATGTTATTCAAAGGATACTTTGACTATGTCACTCAAATTTACTTTAGAGGAAGGCCAGGACTTGCAGTTTGCTGAATCCAAACATCTGTTTACCCCTAACTGTCACCCACGAATTTACTTTAATAGTCTACAGTTTTAATCAAAAGATACAGAATGGAACAGAAGCCTCTGAGAATTAAGTTTGTCTATGCTGCAGTATTCTATCTTCATGATGACATGTAGATTTTCCACAAAAAGAAAAATTCTTAATTTATGAAGGGTGAGTAGAGTGTATAAAATAGCTCATCGTGTTTAAATTTAGAGTGCTCCAAAGAGTCTAATCTAAAAGTATCCTTAGCTTAGAAGCAATTTTAATTGACCAAAGTGAATTGTAAAAATTTTGTTTTCTATTTGTGATTCTTGGCATTTTATCCTTTAAGAAAAGCAGAAATACTATACTGTTAGTGGCAATTCATCCTCGACAAAAATGTGTTCTACTCCATGGACTACTATATTTCAGTAAATTTGCCAGGCACTATGGTCCCTATAAATCCAGCACTCTGCAAGGCTGAGGCAGGAGGACTGCGTGTTCAAGCCCAGCCTGGGCAACTCAGGGATTCGGTAAGACTCTGTCCCAAAATAAAAATAAAAATTCTAAAATGACAACAATAAGAATAATAATGATAAAAAAACATTAAATGGGTTGGGGATGTAGCTGGATATGAAGAGCCTGGGTTTAATCCTCAGTGCCAGAAAAAAAATCAGTAAATTGAGGTCATAATATAGTTCGATGATATAAACATTGAAGTTACTTCTATTTCAAAACTCGGCTGAATGACTATTAGTTTTAGAAGGCTTTATGTTTGCAGATACATTTTCATTCAACCATTATGAAATTTTAAATAGAAGTAAGTTTAACGGGGCTGGGGAATTTAGCTTAATGGTTAGAGTGCTTGCCTTGCAAGCACAGGCCCTGAGTTCGATCCCCAGCACCAAAAACAAAACAACAAAAAAAAAAAGAAGTAAGTTTAACGGAAAAAGAAAATGTGTCATTTATACACACACAATGGAGTGCTACGCAGAGAAATACAAACTTGAGTCATTTGTAGGAAAATAGATGCACCTTGAGACTGTAATGTTAAGTGAAATAGACATACAAGTTAAAATATCACGTGGTTTCTCTTATCTGAAAAACACGACGTATAAATAAATAACAAAATGAATGATATGTGACAGAAAATAGGGAAATAGATGTTTTGCAAAAGAGTAGGGAACTAGGAGGTGGAAGTGAGGGAAAAGAGGGGGAGATTGGGGATGAAAAAGAATTAAGGTGTCTTCTGTATATGTATCGACTCCCCACTAGGAATGTAATCATTATGCACTGCAAACATGCTCCAATAAACATAAAAAAATTATAAAAAGAAAGATCACAGAATTCTTCCATGTCTAAGTATATGGCTAAGTCAACTTTTATTCAGGTTTAGAAGTTTTAATTTCAGAATGATTCTTCTATCGCTGTTCTCATAATTCTTCCACCACATTAGTTATTTTCAAATCATCCAGTTTATCTTCCTCATAGTTAATAATACAAGTCATTTTGACATTGTTTCTTGTCATTGTGCCAACTTTAAAATACCTTACCTTTCTCACTCATTAAGTCACTAATGCCATATAGATCTTTTTTTTGTATTATGTTCCAGTTTGAGAGTGCAATGGATGGCATAGAATTGACGTCTAAATGTCTTACTATTCCTCTAAATCTATAAAGTGTCTGCATTATCTGAGCATTTTAAAATGTATCCATGACCCTTATTTCTAGATAACATAAGTATCTCACTTTATTGGATAACAGATACTTTATAGACGTGTCCTATTTGATATTCTGAATCGAGAGGTAAGCAAGACTACATTTGACAAGAAAAAACTGAAACCATTGAGTTAAGGACCTTTCTTCACCTCTTAAGGGAAGGGAAGGGAAAAGAAAACAAAAGAAACAATGATGGCTATTGAACCCCTGTTCAAATTCTATGGTTTAACTTCTTCTGCCATATTCAGTGCGTGGATAAGTAATTCAAGGATTTCAGAGGAACACTCAAGAAAAAAGTAAAAGACTCACATTGAGTATGGCAGCAGTAAGCAGTGGCCACATATTCACCTGTCTTTAACAGTCACTCATCGGAAAACATGCACATGTCACGTAATTGTTGTCTCAAAGGAAGCCCAAGCTCATATATGGAAGAGATTATGGGGCTATAAGTACAACTCAATGGCTCAGTTTCCTTTGGGTTCTGTGCCTATCAAGAAGATACTGAGAGTTTGCCTACATTCCCAGAGAATCCAAGTGACACTTGATCTGTCTCTAGGTCTATACAGTAGCACCATACTGTGCATTTCAATACAAAGGCTGTGGGTTGACCTTTGTCAAAGAGGATTTTTCTGAGTTCTTTCTTTATTAGCCTGCAAAGAGATATCACCAGTCTATTTATTAAGATCAATTCAGATGTTCTAAAGGCAAAAAATAAGTAAATAA
>PVJO010021209.1:0-30523 GCA_004026905.1 Hystrix cristata | reverse complement strand
TAAGCAACATTCACAATATCTTTTTTTCTTTTCTTTTCTTTCACCTGGAGTTAAATTGGAGTTCTGCCACATTTATCACCATCCGTTTGGACTCTTAGTTTAGCATGAGTTTGCTTCTGGATACTAGATGGCTTATCTACATCAAATGAACTGCAGGGCTTCAGAACACAATAGTTTATAAAAAGCATATTGGTGAGCTGAAGATAAAATGGCCTGTAAAAGAGGTTCACATCTTCTACTTTTACAAAAGGCTTTTTGAGTATTCCTCTTCTTATTATTTGTGTTCCGATATCAACTTTTTCCCGCATGTCTCTTATAGAAGTACTTGATTTCTTAAGTACAGCTCTTTGTTCTTTTGTTCAAGGTAGCTTCTAATGTTATCAATATGAAGAATTTTTACTCCCTATGGTAAGGCATTTGACAATATACTATTTGAAGGAATAAGATCATGATCCTTGATAGCTTTTTCAACTAATAATTTTCCTCTGCTTCAACACATTGTGTCTGGAGGTTTAAAGGAACTTCCATGGTGACTGGGATGAGGTGAAGTTGTTTCTGCAGTATATGTAGATTCTGGACTTGGTACAGGAGAAATTCAACTCGGTGTTTGTCCAAATTTTGCTTCCTTTTTATTTGAAATAAAATAACTGATATCTTTGCTGAGAAATCCTTCAACTATCCCTCCTAAATCCTTTATTTCCTTTTGCAGTTTTTCAGATAAGGTGAAAGAAGGTAAGTCAAGGTAAAACACTTTTCCCCACTCTGGATTTGGATTTTTCTGGTCTGTTGTTACTTTTAAGAGATTTCAAAGATGATCTGTTGTTCTTTTCATTTTTGACTTGGATTTCACCCTGGAGAGGTCCTTTGCTGTGGATCCTCATGGCTCCGCCCCGCGCTACATGCTGGGTTTGGCGGCTGCTCCGCACAAACCAGGCTTCGCTGGCCCTGGCGGGGCACCTCACACAGTAGCAGGCCGGGTCAGCGGACAGAGTTTCCGGAGCTGGAAAAACAGTGTGGAATTGTACAATCTAGCCAATTTTTATAGTGAGAAGAGGGAATTAATTCTTCCTTTCTTGTTGACTAGATCTGTATTTTTTCACTCGAGTTTACTTTTCTCAATGATAATATTACTAATTTCATAGATATTGTCACAAGTCCATAACATGAGGAAGCTTATCAGACTTTCCCTTATACATGCTTTCAGATTGTTAGAACTTTTTCTGGGACTCGACTAATTTTAACTGCTATAACAGTTGATGACAGAGGATAAGGCTTACTGTCTCTTTCAGAAAATGGAGAAACTTGAAAGTAAAGCGTTCTGAATTTAGACTTTATCATCTTTATAACAAATCTGCTTTCTCTTGAAAGATACTCATTTGAGAAATATTTAAGTTTCTCACTTCTAGAATGAACAACTAGGAAAACATATGTGTACAGGGATTCATAATGTAGTTACAACTTGAAAGAACAAAGATATTCTACATGGAATCCCTTTTGCCCCAATGTTTTTTTATGAATTTTAAGGCTCAATATTTCAATAATAATCTATACCATAATTACATATAAGGAACATCCCATATTTCAAAGTAAAATTTAAATGACTTTCACTCCAATCGTGTGATTTCTTTCTTAAATTTATAATTTTCTTCTTCTGTAATCAGCAAACCAGGTATGGTTAAACACTGGGAGATAAAATACATAGATTAACTTTGTTTTTTTTTTTAAATTTAATTTAATTTATTTTATTTTATTTTATTTATTTATTTATTTATTTATTTATTTATTTATTTATTTATTTATTTATTTATTTATTTTTGTGGTGCTGGGGATCGAACTCAGGGCCTTGTGCTTGCAAGGCAAGCACTCTAATCACTGGGCTATATCCCCAGCCCCAACATAGATTAACTTTGGTTACTACTTTTTTTTTTTTTTTTTTTCTTTTTGGTCGTACTGGGGATTGAACCGAGGGCCTTGCAAGGGTGCTACCACTGAGCAAAGTCTCCAGCCTACAGATATTAACTTAGTATGAGTGTGAGTATCCATATTTTCTTCTTTTCTTTTCTTTTAGAGTCATTAGGCAATTGCAGTCTATTCACTTTAGTATCTTTTTGGGAATAATTTTTTGAATTTTATACTTATATACAAATACATGCAAACACATGTTTATATATATGGACATGTATATGTTAGATATTTCTCCTCAGATATTATATGTGTAACAGAACTTTCATATTTCAATGGTGTTAGTATAGAGTTGTACAACTATTTTTGTTTTGAATAAAAATAAATTGGTGTAGTCACTGCTGTCTACATTCTGAAGAAAATCATAATAGTTTTGTCAGGTTTCTGTTGTAAGTTTTGACACCATAGACATTTGCTTTTTTCTTGTTATGGTTTTATTTTGCTTATTGTCACCTATGTGAATAAATTTAGATGTAGATGCTTGTTAGTTGAAAAATTGCCATCTTGTTTAAATGTGAATATTATTTTTGGAGTTTTTTTCTAAGAAATTTCATTCGCCTATTTAATGTCAAAATAATATAATATTTATTTCAGTGCCTTCCTTATACTGCAAAATATTAAATATTCTGACCCATAATTAAAAACTTCTGACACCAAAAGGCAAACATATTTATGTATCTATGATGCAAAATATTTTATGGAACTGAGACCATAGATAGAGTAGCTTATTCTGCAAGAGAAAAGTAATAAAGTAGTAAAAGTTTACTTAATAATATTGTATAGCAATTTCTCAATTACAGCACATTATTGGAAATATGACACATTAATGCTTGCACCCATCAGTTTATTCTGGAATATGTTTAAGTTACCATGACTTACTGATCTTACTATCTTTGATAATTTTTTTGATTAGACAACAAATTAACTTTCAAAATAGGGTAAATTAGTATTAAGAAGCAAAATGAAAGATTTATGAGTTTGAATAAAAAGTACATCGTAATGTTTAATTCATTTGCACTTTCACATTTTATGATTGTCACATGTAATAATATATAAAATATCATCAATAAGAAAAGGAGTCATTCGTCCAATGATTTTTCCTGATGATTTTTTTCTGCCGCCCCCAGACCCCACGCGAGCTGCCGGGCAGGAGCCACTGACCATGGCCGGGGCCCATGACTGGTGCTGACGTTGCTCTGCCACTTTGTCATGTGAGGGAGACACTGTTCCATCTCGCTCTTGACTGCACTGTATTTTCCCTGGAAACTCACATACCAAGCTGTGTTGGGCAATAATGCTGAAAACCTGACTACTGAGAAGAGGCAATAGGTGATATTCTCAGAACAGTTATTCCTTATACCTTCACTATGCTAGTGTTTCCTGCATCTGACTAGTCTTCATTTTTCCAGTAACGAAAGGTTTGAGTGAAATAGACTGGTCTTCCAGCTTCTTAGTAACTTCATACAGTCTCATTACTTTGATGCTGTCTCTCTAGTAATGAATCTAGTTTTATAACTACCCCCAATGTAGCTCTTAAACTCGATGAATTTTCCCTGATGTCAGGACTACTTAATCAACTGTGCCATTTCAGTCCCTACAAGATGACTCAATTCTGCATTTCAAATCCAAAGTATTGGATCTTTCTGCCATAGTCAAGCTTATATTTTTGCAGTCTACACAATTTTAGTAAATGAGTATCTGTATTATTTATAGTTCTCCACTGCCTATGGGAAAATACACATTCATTACAATCACTCTTCTCTGTTTTATACTGACATATGACCTTTTACTAGACTCTACAAGTTCTGTTTTCCATAATTTTGCCATTTTAGCAACTTTCTTGATACCACCTACTTCCAGTGATAAAATTTTATCACCTGAATTATTATAATAGCTTGCTAAATGCCTTCCTGCTTATGAATTGCAAGCTAGAGTTAAGAAATTATAAAGAAAAAGATGCAAATCAAAACAACGCTTCCTCTGACAAAGGACTAATATCTTGAATATATAAAGAACTCAAAAAAATCAGAACCCCAAATTTAAAGACCCAATCCAAAAGTGGGCAGCAGAAATGAATAGATACTTTTCAGACGAAGAAGTAGAAACAGCAGATAGACATATGAAAAAATGTTCAACATCACTGGTCATTCGAGAGATCCAAATCAAACCAACCCTGAGATTTCACCTCACTCCACAAAGAATGGCTATTATCAACAAATCAGCCAATAACAAATGCTAGAGGGGCTGTGGAGAAAAAGGAACCCTCCTTCACTGTTGGTGGGAATGTAGACTGGTCCAACCACTGTGGAAATCAGTGTGGAGATTCCTCAGAAAACTACAACTAGAGGTTCCATTTGACCCAGATATTCCTCTGCTTGGTATCTTCCCAGAAGAGTTAAAATCATCATAACCCAGAGATACATGCACATCCATGTTCATAGCAACAAAATTTATAATAGCTAAGTCTTGGAAACAACCCAAATGCCCAACAACTAATGAATAGCTAAACAAGATATGGTTTTTCTACACAATGGAGTACTACTCTGCCATAAAAAGGATAAACTAGAGTCATTTTTAGGTAAATGGATGTACCTTGAGAACATACTCTTAAGTGAAATAAATCAGACACTTATCACTACACATCGAATTGTTTCTCTGATATGAGAAATGGTAAGTGTAAGTAAGGACAAAGGGGTCTAATAGATACTATGTTAAAAAAAAGTATTCAAAGCAGAGGAGAACTAGATAGGGAGAAAGGGTAAAAGAAGGAAGGGAAAAAGGCAAGAAAGGAGAGAGGGAAAGAATGGAAAAATGTAAATAAACCTGCTGCAAATAGGGCAGGGCGGGGGAAGAGACTGGAGGGATGAGGAAGGGGAGGAAAACCAAGAAATATCATGTACAGGTACAAAATAACCATCATGAATGTGATCATTATGTATACAATGTACTAGTATATGTTCTTGGTTAAAAAAAATTAAAATAATAAAATTTTTTAAGAAAAGAAAATTCAGATTAGTTAACGTGATTTGTGAATGATTTCTAATCCGGCACAAGTTTTTTAAAAAAGAGTTCATAATAAATCAGAAAGCTTAAAATGCTCTTGTTCTTGCTAAAGCTCCATTCCTTTCTCTAAATATTCTCCCCTTCCTAGCAACACTGTTTAGACAGTGATTTCCCCGTGATTTACTGGGGAAAATAAACGTTAACTTTGGATTCAGTGACTTTGTCTACTTGGCACCTTCTTTCATACTCTTCTTTGTTCTCTCCTTAAACATGAGCTTGTGAGTTCAGCTTGCATGTCTGTGAAAATCATTAGGCAGCGTACAACTTAAAGACAGCCACTTATTGTTCTTTTTCGTGGCCATAATCGCCATGTAAAAATACATTCCATTTTAACTATGAATGTTCAATTTTTTCTTCTGAAATTCAAGTCCAGTGTAGTGAGAACTTTCTGTGCCCTACTACTCAGTAGGTTCTCAAAAATTTGATGAAAACACAAATATGTAGGACTTAGACATAGGACGTCCAAAATCTAGTCTATCTGCATTCAGCCCGTAAATGAGTTAAACTCACAAATGTTTACTTTTTCCCTACCAGACGCTAGATATAATCTGAGGTACCAAAGATACAATGTTGAACAAGGTTCTAGAATTAAATCATCTCATAGTCTATCTATTCTTAGAGTAAAACAAAACAAGTAAATGAATAAATACCTTTCAGTACTTATTAAACAAAGTTACTAATAAATAAATGGAGGATTATGCCATATAAGCTAATTTGTCAACTCAGTTATCTGTAATGACATGAAAATCAAGTTAAGAATTGCATGACTACAAGGTGCAAATGTTTCTCAGAGGCAAAGAGCAGAAATTATTACAAATATTTTCAAGCAGTCAACATCCAAAAGTAATAGATACATTTTCTACAGTAGCAATCCAAATTCGTATAAGTAGTTTCCAAACCATCTACTTACAAGTTTTGATGTATACATTTTTTTTTCATTTTATTTGGCTAAACTTCTGTGAATGGGATTTGCGTGTCACAGGGTACAAGTGCATTTAGGCTCACAAAGAATTCCTGAAAGTCGTTTCCAGAATTTCTCACGCTTTGCACATTTTTAACGATGCTTGAATTCCATTTTCTCTAAAACTTCATAATACTTAGTCTTGCTAGTCTTTTGAAAACAGTCTTTTGCACAGTTGTGATGGATTAATTAATGGTCAACTCGAGTGGGAAAGCCCAGGGCAACCAAGTCAGCCTGGTTCTGGGCGCGGAAGACCCGCCTGAGGATTGATGCCGGAATGACATAAAAGGAGGCCAGGAGGGAGCGATGCGTGCTGCTGATTTTCCTGGAGAAGCTCCTTTCCGGTGGTTTTTCTTCGCAGGAGCTTTGGTTACTGTCTTCTTTCGGGAGAGCCTCAATCCTCGTCCTCGTCTTGGACGTCATCTCCTGGCCTCATGGGCAGACCCCCCCGACCCTCGGGCCTTTCCGGTGCAGACCCTGGATAGGGACTCGCAGGGGACATTCCCGGGGGCTCCAAGCCCTCGACTAGATCCTTCAGGTCTCCAGATCTTTTGCATTCTCCTGCATTTGACTTTTTTTGTGACTATTATAAGAAAATCCTATAAATTTGCGTGCCCTGTATTAAATCTATTCCCTTCCAAATCACTAGTACAACTGTCCTGCTAGGTGTGTAGTAGTTTCTCATTGTGTTTCTCTAACACAACTTAGTTGCCTATTTCTATATACTACTTAATAAATTCTCACAGTAATGTTTCTGAAGTGCTTACAAAATCCCGTTCTGTTTCTTTATTTTTTTCATCACATCTCTCTCTAAATACTTCAGAAAATTATATTCGTTTCCTTCTGGGGTCCAAAGTAAATCGGGTACAGTTGGAGATACAAGTCCACATAGGCAGATACTGATTGATAATCACTACTATTAAGAAATTTGGCCAGAATATGTATATAAACAGGCTTCAAAGTTTAATATAACCGAATGGAGGATGCTAAGTGACCTGTTATTGATTATTTGGCTTCCCGCCCTCTGCCTGAGGTCTGGAAATCAGTCATTCAACAGTAATGGCTCCTACAGACGATATCCAAACTTTTTTAGGGGCTCACTGGTAACAACTCCAGAAAATGAAAGGAAGAGTTTGACTTATTTCATGTTGACTCTGACTGCATATTTTTGACAAAATGATGAAATCCAGTTCTGCCTTCTTTGGTCCTGAATTTGGATGTAAATATACAAATTTCTTATAAGTCTGTTTGGGTAGATTTAATACCAAATGCAGAATACAAAACAATCATGATTCATGAATAATGAGACTTTAAGAAGGCAATATGTATTCAGTCTGTATTTTAAGAAATGGAGCAGCAGCTTTAGCATATTGTTAAGAACAGTGGCCCAGTCAGCAAATGTGGACATTTAAAACCAAAGTAATCCAACTCACTCTCATGGAAAGCAATACTGAGTACAATAGGCAAAAATTCATTCTAAGGAAGATCTATTCTTAGAAAAGAGAAAGGAGAAGCTCTAGTGAAAAATGGACCTGTGTACTGAATTTTGGACAGCTTCAGCTGAAAGATAAAGTGATTTTCAACAACCTTAGCAAGTCTGCTTTACATTTGGGGTTGCTTGCATCTTTATTCATAACTTTTATTTGTATTTCTCTGAAGTTTCACTGCTCAGTCTTGACAATAAATTGCGAATTACTCTTGCACAAAATTATTACCGTAGCTTGAGGATTTGTCAAAATTCACTTACAAAACTATTTTTATTTTGCTAGCGAATCTATTTATAGAATAATTATTGTCCATTAGGAACTGTGCTTACTTTGAGTAACTATGCGAAATTTGTTGTTTGAGAACTCACACAACTGAAGTGTTTAAAATATTTTTACTGTTAATTATATTTATTCCTGCTTTTTTTTCCTTATATGCCTTGTTCAATTTTGTCATAGTTTGATATGTTTACCTAAATGTTTATAAATGCCAAGATTTTAGGCATTCATGAGAACATTCTTCTTAAACTCTTTTTGCACTTATATTACTTTATTTTGACTTATTGTATTCTTTCTCAGTATATAGTTTTACTTATTTTTCAGTGTTTCTTATTTTTAAAATTTTGAACATAAAGTTTGTGATTCAATGTGAGTTGCTAGAGGAAGCATTTCATGTTTTCATCTAGTTATGACCAAAATTAAATAGAAATATGTACCATTAAAAATTCAGTAACAGAAATTTCACTAAGTTCCATACTGCTCCCATAAACCAAAGAGTCAGTGTAAAGGGAAACAGGACTTATTTATGACCTTAGACAGTATAGTGAAATAATTTCCAGAAGAAAGCAGAAATTCCATGAGGAACATATTGAGTTTATAAGCCAAGAAAAACATGTGGCTGTTTTCATGAAATTTAATAGGTGATTTTGCAAGCTTTAATGATAATATTCTGACACTCAAAGAAGAGATAAATTTATATTTTAAAAAAGACCAGGTTTTTTTTTTTTTCCAATTATGGAAACAAACTGAGACAATTCTTTGTCACAATTCCATATATGTGCTTTTCACAAATATATTTTACACAACAACGAACTATTTGTAGGAAAAGGTGGATCTTGTCAGCTTTTGGAGTTTGTGATATGGGTATAGGCTGAAGAATCAAGCGGGCAAAATCAATGCAGCTTTCTATGAAAATATTTGTAAGAGATAATCTTATTGAATGCTGTTTTATAAGATGAAATCAGTCATTTGGGACTCTTCAAAAGTATTCTGTTCATGTGTGCTTCTTATTTTATTCAAGCAAATTTTATGACAAAGGTGATAGATGAAAAAAAAGACATTTCTAATGTTTCTGATGTGCTCTCGATTGAAAATCATTAATTATAGGAAAATAAGAACCCTTGAAAATCTTGTTATTGAGATGATTAATGGGCATAAATCTGTTATTACTTTCATCAAATGAATCATCTACAAAATCCATCAGTTATAACCATGGCGCCTGGGTGTCATCACAGTGAGGAGGATACACCGGAGAGTTACAAGTTCCAGCCCCACTGGGGAAACGCAGGGACTTTGCCAGACGTGGTCTTGAAATAACTAACGGGCTAGTTCAGTGCGAATGCCATAGGTTCGATCTCAGTACCACATTAAAAAGTTTAAAAATCTTAATGAATACATCGTTACCTTGAGGAAAACCTTATCTAAAACTATGGTTAAGAGATTTTTCAGGAATGTGGAAAAGGAAAATTATTTTTTTTAAAGTGGATCTGCTATAAGGCTAAGCGTGAAGATGAGAAAAATTAAATGTTAGATAGTGACTTGGAACTCAGCTGTATTTTACTACTTTTTAACCCCAAATATTTTTGATGGTAAATGTAGACTAAACTATAGATTTTGTATTATTACTAGCATTAAGAAATCCACTGAAGTCCCTTGAATTAGCATATTCTTTAATTACTCTCTTCTCACTGATATTGAATTTTGATTTTTCCTAAAATAAAATGAAAATTGTATTAAGTTTTATCAGGTGAAATGCACAATACAGATATTGCATGTAGATTCTGTTTCATGTGTTTAACATAAGGAAAAATATTTCCAATTATCAAATTTTTGTAATGATTCTATGTCATTTGTAGTTATAACAATATGATATGTAAGATAAATGAATAGAAATTAAATTTGTATTAAGAAAGTGTGGTAACTAAATTGATTTTTTAACTTTCCTCCTGATTTTATAATTTTTGACTTACCTTTGCTCTTATCCTGTCACAGTATATTTCTGTAATAAATCACTACTCATACTCCATCTGTGAGTGTATTTCTAATGTTTTTATATAAAGTTACCAAGGATAATTTTATGATTTTTATGATAGTAGTGTAACACTGTTTCCAACTGGAAATACATGATACCAGTTAATATTTAACAAGGACATTTATACTACTTTGTTAAGAATATAACTACAAAAAAAATACAACTATAGAAACTCTTAAAGTTATAGTATGTGGGGTGAGATATTATAAAATGTGTCAATGGTAGAGTTAAAATATTAAGAAATATTTGAATGATATCAGTGCATATACATTTAATTTTATAAATACTACAGAACACAATAATATTCGCAAAAGAGATTTTAAAAGTTACTAGTATCTTTATTTTTCATCATCAAAGAATATCCTATCTTTTTAAACATAAGAGCAGCAATAGTAGCATCGTGGCTATTTTTATTCAAGGTATTTTGATTTATTTTAAATTAACATATCTATGAATATTATAGGTAGGTCATTTTATTTCAATTTTGAGTTTCAGCTTTTATTTCAACTCTGAGTTGTCTATGTTTTCTCATAGTTGTTGTCTATGAGAAAACAAACAGTCAAAACAATTTTACAAGTTCTGATTAGAAAAATTATTTCAGTAGACATAAAAATAGGTAAAGTGAAAGATTTATAATGCAAGGTACATATACATAACATTTAAAGATAAATAGACAACATGCATTAATGTGTAACCAGGCCATAAGTAACATGTACATTAAGGAAGTAATAAATAACAGTATGGTTTATATCTAGATGTCCCCACAAAACTCATGGCTCATGGGTGGAGTTTTGGGACGTGATTAGAGCATAAGGGAGCGATGCTCATCAATGCATTTGTCCACTGATGAACGAGTTGCTAAATGAGTTCATAGCTAAATGAGTTGCTGAGAGGTGGAGCCTGGCTGGAGGAGGTTGCTCACTGGGGATGCAGCCTGGAGGGTCTGTCTCCCTCTTGTTTCCTTGATCTCTCTCTCTTCCTGCTGTCTTGCTATGAGCTCTCACTACTCTGCCACGTTGCCCTGACTTGTAGCCAGCCAACTATGGATTGAAACTTCTGCAAACCGTGACACAAAACTTTCCTCCTTTAATTGGAGGCTATTGGGTGTTGTGTCCCAATAATGAGAAAGTAAACAGACAATATTAGAGTAACATTTTATGTTTAATAAATATTGATTATTGTTGAATAGCTAATAAGTGGTTTCAAAACTTTAAAGCACTCATATAGAACTAAATTGTATTTTCCAGGAAATTTTCATCACATTTTAAAATATTTTATCTTTCACATATATATCCACTTGTGCTAAGAAAATTGAAAGACATGCAGAACAAATCAGAGCAGATTTGCTTTCTCAGGATGTGCTATTTCAATTTTAGTTCCTTTAACTGAGCATATCATACATGAATAAACCTGAGTATGTTCAGGTAGCCATTCATTCACAAGCACACAAGGAATCCAAAAGTATCATCTTCAGGATCAGCATCATCATCCTCATTACTGTCATCATCTTCATGATCGGGGCATCCAATTAATTAGGAGCATGTTAAGGAAAAATAAAAATGTATTTTGTTATTGAAAAATACATTTGATCAGTAACACATATATTTGTCCTTTGCACAATTTTTTCCAGTAATTAAATGCTACGGCTTGTGTCTAGATGTCCCCCAATGCCTCAGGCGGTCCTTTTGGCTGGATCTAGGATGGACGTGTGACGATGGGATTAAGGGTGTGTGATTACAGAAGTAGTCCATTGCTTGGCACAGTTCTGGCTAGGATTAAGGTTGCCCCACACTGGGAGTAAGTGCTACCCGCCCTAAGAGCAGGTAGCCTGTATAAAATATAAGGGACAGAAAGGGGGTCCTTGCTTGTTGCTTGTTGCTTGCTGCCTTCTATCTGCCTGTTCTGCAATGTCCCTCTGCCTGCCACCCTGTTTTGGAGTCAGCCAACTATGAAGTGAAACATCTACCAACTGTGAGCTAAATAAACCTTCCTCCTTTATCTTTGGTTGTTGGGTATTTTGTCGCAGCAACAAGAAAAGTAACTTAAGACATTAACTTTCATAAATTTGTCTCAATTTACAAAGTGGCAGTTCTGTAATGAGGTTTAAAAAAACAAGTAGAATTGAAAGTGTCCTTATTCTGTCAAACAAGTGATAGAGAGGTCTCTGCATTTACCTCTTTTGCCTTTTGCATCTTTCCATTCAAATACAATAAGGTTGCTTTTTGTGTATTTCAGCACATACTGACTTTGAAAGTGAAGGAAATGCATAACTTTGTGTAGTATCATACTACTACATGTGATAAAATGTAGTTTAGAAGTAAAGCAAGTTTTTAATCATATAATGAGTTAACAATGTCAACAAAATTCTGGGTTGCTTTAACCTCTGGTCAGCCATGTACAATATATCACTTGTTTCTAATGATGTTTATTCTGCGACCATAAAATGGGCTCAGAATCATCTATGAAAGAACATCTCTTTCATAGGCTTGTAAATATTTCTCTACATATGTATCTGTCTCCATTGATATGTCAGTCTACAAGGACAGAGATCAGCCTAGGCCAGCAGTGGCGAACCTGTGACATACGTGCTGTAGCCGGCTGTTCATTATCATTGAAAGCTCCAAAAGCTTCTTCATCACTGACCTCGACCCAGCTCTATACAGACACATCCAGATATATCTGGAAAGGATTTTAAAAAAGCAAGAGATAGTAAGGAACAGAGAGAGAGAGATACACAAAGAGAGAGAGACAGAGAGAGAGATTCAGTATCTATGTGATTTTGCATTTGGTCTTAGAGATTTGATCAGGTATTTAAATGTCAGTATTTTAATTTGTAAATTTTATTGATAACATATACATGATGACATCGACAGGAAAATTATTAAATCGCACATATATGAAAGGATAGTTGTATAATATAATGGATAAAAATTTGTATTCTATAATTACATACAAAAATATGTATCAGTACTTCAGCAGGAAAATTTTGAATTGATAATAAGAGGAATATTAAAATATAGCTTAATTTTTGTTAATAGTATAAAAGATAACACAAATTGGCAAAAAATAAAGGTGAAAACACGTTAATTCTGAATGGAGTTCATATATTGAATGTTTGGAATATAGTATGTATTTTACTCAAGGATACGTGGTTGGAAAACAAAACTTTTTCTGAAAAGCAAAAAAATACAATGATTGTGCTTTCATTATACTCTACTCGTTACTTTAATATCATTATTGTTAATTAAAGGAGAACTTAGAAAGTAACAAATGTTTGATAATTAAGTAAACTTGTAATAGAACCTCCATGAGAATAAGAAATGTTGCCTGTTTTGTTTGTTGCAATAAACTCTTAATAAAAAGAAAAATGAACATTTGGTGAAAAATATACAGATTTTTGACAGAAGGACTTAATTAAAGAATGAATTAATGAAGTAGTGTTTTAGGAAATTGTGATGGGTTATGTTAACTTTCCTTCAACATGCCTGGTGGGAGATTTCATTTCTCTTAATTGCTTGATAATTTTATGTATCCCCACATAAAAGATTGTTCTCTTTGTCTTCATGAGTACTGTTCTAGAACGTGGCTCAGGAAATCACTGTGCCTGGGCGAAATGCAGCCTATCACCTGTTGTCCTATGACCCACGTACCACACAAAATAGGTTGCACAAGGGGTTGAAATAACCAAAAGAAGAATAATACCTTATGACATGAGAAAATACATAAAATGAAATTTCTGTATCCATAAAAATATTACTGGAACACAGTCATGCTCGGGCTTAGTCTGGTACACAGTGTCTGTGGGTATTTTTGTGCTATCAGACGAATAGTTGTGAGACAGTGACCATATGGCCCAAAGAGTTTAAAACGCTAAGTATTTGGCTGCTATGATCTGAATATTTATGTCCTTTTAAAATGTATATATTGATATCTTAATCCCTAAGGAAATAGTATTACAAAGGGGGCCTTTGAGAGGGAGATGATTAGAGGGTAGATGAGACCATCTCATACGTGGGATTAGTGTCTTTCTAAATGAAGCTCCAGGGTTAGGACCTACCTCAGTGGTAGGACACTTATGTGTTTGAGGCCCTAATTTGATACTAAACAAACAATACTACTACTACTAATAATAATAAGAAGAAGAATAGGAAGTTCCAGAGGATAGTGCCTCTTTTTCTATGAGCATATAAAATTACGGTGGAAAAACAGCTCATCTACACGTCAGAAAGCGACCCCCTCACAAGATATCCAACTGTGAACACCATGATCTCTGGCTTGCCAGTCACCAGAAGTATGAGAAGTAAATTTCTATTCTTTGCAAATTACTCACTGTATATCAAGTACTCACTAGGTATGTCTTACTGTCTTTCATTAACTTCCAGTGTTGCCTCGAGTTTCATATTTAACTTCTACTACAGATAGTCATCACGTTTTATTATGTGTATGTATTTATATATGTAATTACATTCACACACATGATACACTCCTTGTTCTCTCCCCAAAGATCAGGACTTTAGAAAATTTGTCTTATTTGTAAATTCCCCCAGTAACTAACAGAAAATCTTCACTGTAATAATATAGTTACACAAGACCATTTTGTTCCTTGACAGTGGTCCTCTAAATCATCCTAATCATTTAGAAAAAGACTCATTTTATATCATTTTCATATATTCTAAATAGACTCTATGACAGATGACTAATTGTTCAGTATAAATTACAAGTGAGAGTGATTGCATAAAAATTGTGTCTCTGAACACCTAACTTACACACAAATTGCTAAGAGGGAAAATGTTTTCTATTTTTACATTACATTTTGAGATGGTGGTGCACAATTATAATATTAAATACTGTGTTTATTGAAATTCTTATTCTAAAATGCAAATAAGGCACATTTTAAAGATTTTTAAGGAAGTTAATCAAAGGTAACAGTACAGAGATCATTGCAGGAATCCATTAATTTTAGTTAATTTGTATATTGAAAGGATTTAATTTCTTTGTATTTGTTTTAGATGATGTATAAACTACAAAATCAAAATTACACAGGATTTTTAAATTATCTAAAGTGATATAGTTTTATTTAAAGATAAAATTTAAATAAAAGATTTTAAGAAATTTCAAAGGATTTTAGAAAATGTAAACACAGATTGTCTTTTCTGACAAAAAATTTAGGCATTTTGTTTGAGATTTTCCTTCAGCATTTTGCCATAAAATGTTTAGATGCTATTTTTCCTTTCTAAATCATGTGTCTCAGATAAAAGTGTTGCCAGGCATGGTGGTGCATGCCTCTAATTCCAACACTCTGGAGGCTGAAGCAGGAGGATCGCTGTGATTTGGAGGACAGCCTGGACTATACAATGAGGCCAAATGACCTCCCCCAAAATGCAGACATTATTTGGGCTGTAGATTCTAAAGAATGACATAGAAAATAACCTTCCTTATTCCATAAATAAACAATTAAATAAGATGCTCTTTATTTTCTTTATTTGTAGAACTATCTCCCCAGAAGGGTAATATACAAATCCTTAGTATTTTTAATGATATTTTATTTCATCTCACTGTTTAAAACAGTTGTTGAAAAAGAAATAAGCTCTTTTTCATTTATATAGTATAGCGATCAGTTAACCAAGAGTTAAGATTCTCTGTATATTTGATAGACATGCTAAGACATTACCCTTAAAGATAAAAATCATGCATACAAATGAATTTTATATTTAATACTCAATTTTACAAAATTTCAATAGGTCAAACTACATAGTATGAAAATAATTAGGATGAGTTTACATTCATAGAATATTTTCAATTTTATATCAAAAATGAAATAACGACTATTCTGCATGAAAGCCTTACTAGTCCAAGAAATTTACAGGGAAATGATAAACATTTAGAATAAACCTTAGCTCTTAGCAAATTTATTCATAGTTGTAAAAGTTCGGAATAGAAAATGAAAAGGAAATTTCTTAGTAGATTACTTCTGGACAAGCAATAGTACGGGAAAAACTAACATCTTCCGTAAAGTTCAGAGTTTATATACCAACCAACAACATTCATTATATAAAGCAAATAGTGCCTTTCAAGAATGAGGATATACCGTGTGTGTTTAGTTACACAGATGATGAAGGTTTGAATTATCGCAATTCCAACACTGTTACCACCTTTTTTGTGTGGAGCCACGAAAGAGAAGGCAACAGGGTTAAGAAATGGAGGAATTGAGAAGAGAGAACCATGATGTGCAGAGGAGTGGACAAAGATGAAGGCAGGAGAAACGGGCTCAGAACCCCGTAGGTGGTGCCAGGAGAAATTTCTCTGCATGTCTAATGGAGTGTGACAAAACCTACACTGATGTTGGGACGTGAGAGACTTTGGAGACCGGAAGCAACTCTCATTTGCAGAATGAGATTTTAAGGTCATAATATTATTAGGTACTAATTTTTTGATTTACAGTATAACAGTGATGATGAAAATTCCAATTACATTTACAAGTCCAGAATAGTGATGTAGGAGTGCAAAACGTTAATATCATTGCGAAAGTTCCCTGTATGTTGTTCCTTCCAGAAATGACACAAAATATTCTGTACTCCTGAAACGTGCCATGGCAAAATTCAGTTTGCATACCATGAATAATTTATACATTAGACTAACCTGTTCCTTGATAAAAATTTCTCTTTAATAGTTTGAACCAGACTGAAATCTAGGTATGTTTATCATCAAAGTCTACAGATTCTACTTGACATCACTTTTGGATTTTATTTCATAGATGTATCTTTATGTATGGTTATCTTAGTAATCAGCAAGTAGGATTCTTTTGAAAATAATAAGGAGCAAAGCTTCAGTAAATTTCACCTAAGTAAATAAATCTTTAAGGTATTCTCTTAGCATACAATTGGAAAAATTCATTCCTTTTGGTAAATTGCAATAGATTGCAAAGTAGAGCACTTCACATTCCATGAGAAGATTCATGTTATATTTTATCAGAGGAAAAAGTATAATACACTTACAAGTCCTACATAATCATTTTGTGATCATTATGCAAGATGCTTATAAAACTAAATAATCCTCAACTAGTATGAATCATATTTTTAAAGTATTATATGTTAGTCTATAACAAGCATGTGTGGTTACATGCACAAGAGATTAAAAGGCTATATAAATGTAATCCTAAAAACTGTGTATTTCAGTGCAACACCCTTTGAATAGCTAAGACAAGAGAGGGCATATAGCTCGAAGAGCAGCTTGATAGCGTCCATTGTCAACTCCCATTCAATAAGGACATGTCGGCAAGCCAAATCAACCATATAGAATTTTTGTCCTAAAAAGTGACAAACACCTCACTCAGGATTTCTTTCCACCCTTACGGGATGAGCTTTTCTTTTAATGAACACTTATCAGTATACATCTACTTAAACTTCAAAAGAATATTGAAAGCCAATAATGAAAAATATCTTCTTGCTCCGAATACACAGTTTTTAAATTTTTCTTGTGATGAACAAAAAGAAAAAAAGAAAAAAAAAAAAAAGGGAGACAAAAGCAAATTAAACCTCTTGGGTTGATTTCAAGAATATTTTTACCTCTTCTGACATTTAAATGTGCCATATTTTTCTTTCTTGAGAGCAAGTATAGAAGCAGGAGAATTGAATTTCGTTAGGGATTTTCCGCCAAATATTTCTTTGTTCACATTTATAGAACTTGCCTGTTTTTACCCTTTCAAGTTGAAGGATAAATCACATCTCCCCAGTGAACCAAGTCACTGTTCAACTAACATAATCTTTGCTTAAGATCAAATAAGCACTGATCGTTTTACAGATTTTGTTTTATTACTGTCAGTGGGGTCATACATTTTTCTGAGGTGAAAGAAAAAATGTTGAAATATTTTGAAAGATAATGTTTTAGAAGGTAACAATTCACTCTTGAAAACTACAGTGAGACTGCTGACAAAAGATCAAGTTTGGGTCAATGAAAACAATTTGTTTCCTTTGCTCTACCATCATTCTTTTGTATGGTGCATAATTGTGAAAAAGTAAAAAGTTTATTTTGTTTATATATTAAGGAAATAAACCTTGCTGATTGGCATCTTCTGAGCAATTGTTACATATGTAAAAGTCGTAAATTACAGATAAATTGCAGAAATGATTTGCTTTAAATACTAACATATATTTAGAAATATAAATACTGAATTAGAGATCTTCAAATAAAATTGGGTTAAATGTGTTCCTTGAAGTACTAAAATGTCAAAAATATCAAATGCATGCATGTGCACACACATTTACAATCCTCCACAAACATGCAAGCATTTTTTTCCTTCAGAGTTTATAAATTCTTAAAAGTCTTACTTTGACGTTAAACATACCTAAAGTGAGCAGAAAACCAGTATTTTACCCCTGGAGGTTATTTTAGAAATTTTCAATTATTTAAAGTTTTTAAAAACTTCTGTAGGACAGAATATTTATAGGATTATATTTTAGGTTTACGGCAGTGAAAAACTACTGCAACGATTAGGATTGATAGGAAAATTGCAAGAACGCATAACTAAGAGACCCTGAACTCAGTGCAGTCCTGTAGGGAAAAAAACACACGATTAAGAGAAGAACAACAGGATCACAAGTCCAATAAAAGTATAGCTCTTCCACTTAGGAATTGTTTTAACATTTTAAGCCGATAGAAAAAAATCTCTGTGAAGATATGGAAGTATTTTTCCATAAATTAATATATATATATATGAAATCTAAAGCTATTCATTTGTATACATTACTGAAAGAGAAAATACTCAACTATTCACTCCATGAGACTGTGTGATCAGGCAGTTAAGAAAAAAATCATACAAGAGAAAAGTAAATATAAAAGCAATAACCCTAAACTGATGAGGGTTAAGGCAACTGAGAAGAATTAAGGAAATTAAAGATTACCAAACAGTTAAAAGTCTTTCTGGGGTGCTGAGGGACTGCAGAGCTCCATCTTCATGTAGTTACTGCTCCCTCCTGGGTTTACCTGCTGGCCGACCAGCTTGGGGTGCAGGGGGCACCATCTGACTTGAAGGAAAAAACCTGATTGGCTCTACCAAATACGTTACTGGGTTTTGAGGTGGTTTCCAGGTACCGAGCAAAGAATTTGTCAAGACAAGTACAAAAGGTAGTGAAGTTTTACAGTTATCAGAGGTATGAAAGGAAATTTTCTCTGCAGAGCAAGTTTGGGCCAAGTAAAATTAGGAAAAAGTACACTCTACAATGTGCATGTAGACTAATAAACCTTAAAATCCAGGAAATTTGGAGACCTTTAACAAATTCAATTCAAACAAACAAACAAAAACAAAAGATGTTAAATGTATTATTTAAATTTATACATATAATAATTAGAACAAATATATTTCTTTATCTTTTAACCCATTGGCATATCAAAATTTTTATTTTTTAATATATAGCTGTATAAAAATGTATGAAATATTAGATACTAAATGGCAGAATAGTAAATAAAGTGTTGTCTTAGTTACTTTTCTCTCGTTGCTGGGACAAAATACCAGACATCCAGAGTTAGGGGAAGAAAGGTTTATTTGGCTCATGATTTGTAGAGGTTTCAGTCCACAGTTAGCTGGGTCTGAAGCAGGGTGGCAGGGCAGACAGGCAGAACACAGCCAGGTAAGTAGGAATGCAAGCAAGTGGGGGGAACCAGCTTCTTCCTGTATTTTATATATTTTATATTTTATCCAGGCTACCTGTCTTTAGGGTGGGCAGTACTCCCGCCCTTAATCCTAATACCCTTAATCTTAGTGTCCCATCCTTGATCCCAGCAGAACCATGTCAAACCAGGCAGTGGACCAATTTAGTAATCACACACTCTAGAGCCAGCTACCTCTTACCACATAAGGCTTTGGGGGGACATCTAGACACAAACCATAACAAGTGTCAATATTTGACATATCACTTACAATGTCAGAAGACATAACAGATATGTGGATAGGTACAAAAATTTAAACAAACAAAATAAAAAACAAAAACAAAGAAGGTGTCAAGAAGATTAAACTGGCAACAAGAAAGGAAGAGGAAAATGATTTACATTGCTGGTTGTTACAAGCAAAAGGCACAATGTATTATGGTCTGTAAGTTCATATAATTTTGGATAAATTTTAATAAAAGAGAATATTGGTTTTATTTAAAAGTTATTCTGAAGTATTTTCTATGCAGTAAGTAGATTCATTGATCTGATACATTAAGAAAAACAGAAATCATAATACACAAAAACAAGAACCATTTTATTTTCATTAGTTCTTGCGAAATATTGCCTTTGCAAAAGCAGCTGTGTCTGTTGTTTATCTTGCATAAAATGCTATTTTTCTGGCACCTTTGCTTGTTACTTAATATAATCAAAAGCTCTGATTATTTTCCCTGAAGTTAACTACAATTCTTAGCCTGCTTTAAAATTTATCCTCTAATTTTGATTCTGCTAACCCCTTTTCAGGAACCATTCTAGGGCAATATATAACAGTTCCTGCCATTGCAGATATACTCACTTCAAAATTCGAAAACTGTTATTGTTGCCACTTGAACTGGTAAATCCTTATTTAAATGTGACCTTTTTCAGCACTGCTTTTCCACTTCATTATAATGGAAATGTGAAAAAAAATTGAGGCTTCGTTTTTGCATGTGTGGGTAGAACACCAGTAAACTATCACTAAAATCCTTCCCAGTGCAAGAGATTAGCAGTATCATGTCTAAGGAAATTATATTACAGAAACCTGTAGGATTTAAACACCTGCTCTGATTTTAAGGAAGTGAACACTGATTAAATCCAACGCACTATAAATATTAACACAGAATATAAACTGTTTCTAAGACTTAGTGTTACTCTAGAAAAGCAAGTAAACTTCTTGAATAGCTTAATTTAGGATAAATGACTCTGTCAGAAAATTCTGCATACTTGTTAAAGTGAAATTTATATCACTATATTCTCCTACAGGGAGTTAGACATTGATTAAAGAAATAAAAGTATATTCTATTTCTACTTAGAATTAGTTGTGCTATTCCTGAAAAGTATACAATGTAGTTTTTTTTTTTTTTCCCAGCACTCTTTCTTTACCTCTTCTTCTGAAATATATGCTGAATTGTGAACTAACTTAAAAAGATTTTTTCCACAATGAACTACCACCACGTAAAAGTGACACCCCTTGTTAATCTATCTCCAGCCATAGCCATGTGTTAGAATGTTGATAAAGAATTAGATTTTCTGATTCAGTAAATCCTGAAATAAAATTATTGTTTGGGGCAAATGGTTGGCTAGGGATATGGTCAGAATAAAATTTATATACAAGATAAATACTGTACTCACTCTTATTTGGAAAAAATATGTACATTACACAAGTAATGGTAAATCACTCAATGACAAAAATGCAATATCTAAATCCGAATAAAATTACATACAAATGCTTCTTTTGTGTTTAATCATGATGACCAAAGACTGCAAACTCTCATAGCTAGAGTGTCCAAACAGATTTTACTACTAAATGTAATGTGATCTGTGTATGGTGACATATGCTTGTAGTTCCAGCATTCTGGTAAACTGAGGTAGGAGGATTGAGTGAGAGCCCAGCTGTGTAATGTAGTGACTTAGCAAGAGACTGTATCAAAAGAAAAAGCTTAGTTTGAAGATCCCAGGTCAAGTCTCCAGTCCTGGAAGGAAATAAAAGCAGAGGGTTAATGTAGTTGTGACGGGCTACGGGGATAGAAAAAAGGCATGAATTACAATAGGAAAATCTGAGCAAAGTATAAATTTCAGGTAGTACTGTATCAGCCATGGTCAGTTTTCTGAGACAAAGTGCACAGTAGTAAATTTAGATGGTGACAATATGCAAACTGTGTGTGGGGTACACAGACTCTCATACTATCTTTGTATCTCTTTGGAAATCTAAAACTCCCCCGTAGTTTAAGATATAATTAAATATCTTTGTAAAAAGCTAAAATTGAACTTAAAAGGCACGACGACAACAACAACAACAAAAAAGTAGAAGGACCATCCAGGTGGTGTGGAAAATAGAGATAATCTTTGGGGCAGGCATCCTGGAGAGTCGAGAGCCTGCAGCACAGCACACATGGAGAAGCGGAGTGTCAGAGGAGCTCAGGACAATCTCGTGTGGCCATCTGTATCCTCTCGCTGCATCACGGAAGTATGAATCAGATGGTTAGAGTAGCGTACGTGAATCGTCTCATGTACAGCAGCAACATCATCAAGATTCACATCCTGACAACTGGCAGCCAGCTGTGCCAAAGTTTGGCAAATCACCTGCCTTCTCCACGCATCAAATCAGCATATAATAACATCTATAATGTAGTTTCTTATGAAAATTAAATAACATGTTTGATGCTAAACACTTGTAATGGTGATCAAAAAATCCTAAGTGGCTAGTACATGTTACCTACAAATACTTGATTAAAAACATCGTGATTTGGTGAAAATATATGACTTTGTCCAGTACATTAAACTGAATGCAACATTCTAATATGTAGACTATTCTGAACCTCAGCAATAATTTTGCCAAGTATGAGATTCACCAAACATTAAATGTGGCTTAGAGAACAGAGAATTGTATGATCCAGTGCCCAAAATTAAATCCATTGTGATAGACCTGGAAATCTACAATAAGCTATGAATAAGTATTGTCATTATTTAATCAGCTTCACCATATAGAAGAGGGTCAGAGATCACAATTTGTATAAAACTATAGAAATGAGTAACTGCATGTTTTCTGAACGTATTTAACTCCTTTAATGTAAGATAACGTAAAGTTCTAGTGAATTTTAAGATCTCTCAGAAATTTTGAACTGTTTCAATTTTTAGACTGTCAACATATGTAACTGTAAAATATAAAACTTTCCAAATTATAAACATGTAGTTTTTTATTCTGTTATGCTTAGTTTATTCCACTAGATTTATAAAAAGTAATTATCAAAATTTTTGTGCATTGTGTATTAATGTGAGTTTTAAAGACAGTAAATACAGCCAAATATTACCATATCTGTATAATCTATATGTTACTAAATATAATCATATCTAACCTTGCCATAAATATGATGTCTAAGTGGAGAAAAATGAGATGCTTAACACACACTCAAGCATACCTAAGAACAGCCGGGCAACACAAAACAACCATGGAAACAGGGTTATTCTCAGGAGCTCTTCAGCAGCTTTGCTCCTGACGCAAGACAGAGTGATTCCTCTTCTCAGGAGATGCCCTGGTCACCCCCATTCACTCCGGCTCTTGGGTTCTGTTATGATGATAGTCACAGTTCACTGAAATAGGATATTAGGCTGACCCATCTCATGGATTGGTTTATAATTTGGGGAACACTCTATCACTCTTCAACAATGTGATGGCAGAGACTGTCCAGGTAACTCTCCAAGTTTGCCAGGGGCACCCACACAGGGCTCGCCAATTTCAAATGATTCACAGACTCCCACGAATCTAGCCATAGTTTGTGGTCGATAAGTTTATTTTTTCCAGAGATTAATCATAAAGAATATTTCCCATTTTGCTTATTTTAAATATGAATTCAGCTAAAAAATACAAATTTCATTGAGAAATACAAATAGCATGACTGAATGCTCTGAAGCAACGGCCCAAGTCACTTTGCCTTCATGTTCTCTGTGTTAGGTACGGTGTCTTGGCAAAGAGAAACTGCCTAATGAACATGTGTTTTAAATGTATTTTATGGTTCCTTTCGGTAAGAGTGCATTGGAGTAAATGTCATTATTTCATGATTATATAACCATGAATATCAAAATCATGCAACATTATAAGGAAAATATCCATTTCAATTAAAGAAGTACAAGTTTACTTGGACCTAGAAAAATGACTATAAAATGTGTAGTTGAGACATCTTATTTTACAGACAGAACATTTCAAAAGATTAAATTATTGCACAGTCACATAGGTTGCAAATGTTGGCCGACGGTACGGTTTCTTTACTTTTACAATCTTATATTAAAAACTCTATTCCAAAGTAAGTTTAATTTGTAATAAATATGTATCCAGTCATTTTTGCATAGCTATGTATTACTAAATAATAAGTGTGGTTAAAATAGTTGGAAATACTGAAATATATTGATTATCCTCGATGAACAAGAAATTGTATAAAATATGTGTTAAATTAATGCCTGGTATCTTAGAGCTTCCATTCTAGTGACAGAAGTGGAAAAGTTCAAATGTCTATTGAAAACTAGTGTAACAACTTTTATGGTTTGCATGTCATAAGACATGATTGAGATTCATAGGAAGAGCTGCCTTGTATTGGGCTACTCAATTAAAAATTACTGTAAAGCGAGGTCAAAACTAAAAATAGATTGTTTTACATGTAACCAATTCACTGGATCCTTCTAATTTCATTTCCTTCTTTTAGTGATTTTTATAGTGCAACATCCAAAGAGAGAAAACATTGGTAAGATAGAATGTATCTCTTCTATAAGGCATTTAACATTTGTTAAATTACTGCTATCATGAAGTTACTTGTGATAAGATTTTATATACTAACTGTATGCAAACACATTGAGAAGAACAATATTATACCATTGAAATCTAACAGCACTAACTCAGGGAAAGATGAAAGGAGATACTGCGCAGTTTTTTGTTGCAATGAACAATAACCCAGATAACTTCTATAGAATGAGCTTAAAAATTTACAAATTGTGAGCTGCATTATGCCATTGTCTTAGACACCAGATAAGGTACAGTGAACATAGTCAACGTCCATTACAGGACTTTAATTAGAATTGAATATTTATATCAGTAAAAAGCTTCTGTACAGCAAAAGATTCAATCTATAAAGAGATAGCCTACAGAATGGACAAAATTTGCCAGCTACTCAACAGACAGATGACTAATACCTAGAACATAAAAAGAATTCAAAAAAATGAAACCACCTATCATTGAAGATCCAGTCAGAAAATGGGCTAGAAAAATGAACAGACACTTCACAGAGAAAAAAATACAAATGTCCAACAAATATAGGAAAAAAAATCTTCAACTTCTCAGGCTATTACAGAAATGCAAATTAAAACAATGCTAACATGCCATCCTACTCCAGAAAAAATAGCAGCCATTAGAAAATCAAACAATAAGAAATGCTGGCGTGATTGTGGCGAAATGGAACCATCCCAAATTGTTAGTGGGAATGCAAACTAGTACAACCATTATGAAAATTAGTATGAAGATTTCTCAAAGAAGTGAAATTAGGAAAAAAAAAATAAGTGGAATTAGAAATTTGGTACGACCCAGATATCCCCCTGCTAGGTATCTTCCCCAAGGAGCTAAAGTCATCAAACTACAGCAACACTTGCATATCAATGTTTATAGCAGCACAATTTGTAATAGCTATATCCTGGAAGCAGCCTGTATACCCATCAACAGATGACTGGATTAACAAACTATATAACTATCTATATCTATATATGATAGAATACTACTCAGCTATGAAGAACGGTTAATTTGAGGCATTTGTAGGGAAATAGATGCACCTGGAAAATATTGTGATGGTTGAAATAAATCAGACATGCAAGCTTGAATACCATATGGCATTCTCATTTGAGTGAGGCAAAATACAAAGAAAATGATAAGAGACAGAAAGGAACAAGAGGACGGATTTCGTACAATAGAGAAATTGCCCGAGGGATCAAGGAGAGGGGTAAAAGGGAGGGGAAGGGGAAATGATAGGAATAAAGATATGCTGCGTAGGGGAACGTAATAACCTTAATGAATGTAAACATAAACCACATGTGCTAAGACAAATCGTATGAACCGGTACTAAAAAAGTGATTGGGGAACTAGAGAAAGAAGGGAGAGGGAGAGAGGAGGAGAGGGGGATTAATAAAAAGCTGTAAAATGTAATTTGACCACTCTCCAAGATGTTTGTAAACTTCATGGATTACAAACATGTACTATAAAAAAAATAGAAAAAAGTTGAATATTTTATAATGTTGTCTTATTTTTAGCACCATTATTTGTAAATAATTTACAAAACTTTTTTCACTTGAATATTTGATACTAAGCACTAAATCCAGTTCTAAAAACTTCAGAACATCCTATTATGACTTTCTTATACTTGAATAAATTTATGTATAAATGTGGCTTTTCTAAACTGATGAAATGGTAGTCTCTCAATTTCCATGTGATATAATGTGATTTGATTTTGTTCACTTAAGATTTAGCTAGAAGATAAAAAGCAATGAAAGAGTCATTTTTTGTAATGGAATAAGAGTGAAAGTTTTGGGAGTGGCTGATAGTCATATTGAACAAAAATCACTTTAAGGAATAATATGAATTATTAAACAATGTTAACAATGATAAATATCTTTATTTCGAAATATTGTATTTGTTGGGAGACAAAGCATACACTCTGCAAGTGTTAACGACAAGCAATAGGAAAATAGAATTCACATTAAATTCTGTACAAGAAACAAAGGCAAGCAGAGTAATTACCCCGTGCTTAACAGGTAACGGGTATGTCATTAAATCTATGGACATTTTAAAACAAATTTGTTTCATGTTAAAGTATATTTTGAGCACATGGGGCATAAAAGCTATACTAGCTAGATTTCCTGTTCCTGGAACAGAATAGCTAACAACAACAACTAAAAGAGATGTTTAATTTGGCTTTTGGTGTCACAGAATTTTGTGCATGGTTGGCAGGCCTGAAGGCAGAAACATCATGGTGGAAGGTATGTCAGAACAAAACTGCTCAGTTCATGGATCCCCGGAAGCAGAGGTGGGGCACAGTGCCAGAAAAGGGGGGGCAAGGAATTATATATAGTACCTAAGGTTAGACCTCCATCACCCTCCTGCACATACCCAGAAATGTGTCCAGCCAGACCCCTACAGGGCTCCCAAGTTCATCAAGTTGACACAGTGAAGCTTAACCATCACACCCACCTGTTTGTCAACTTGAACCCCAAATACATCTCTTCGATCCTCATTAATGTCCAAATAAACGTAATGACAAATTAATCATTCCGTCTAATACGTTACATCTCTCCTGGTATAACTGAGAACACAATATTCTCTTCCTCAAATGACCCACGATTCCAAAATTTTTCAACAGGCCAAGTGCTGTCTCTTTTGTGACTCAAGGCATACTCTTAGCTGAGAACCTCTGCAAAAATCAAAAATAAAATACATAATCCCGAGGTACACGGCAGGAGGTAAACACTCTGATCTCAGATGAGAGGATTGCTGGGATAGAAAATAACAAAACCAAAGCAGGACTGAACCTGAGCAGGGCGAACATTAAGTGAAACGGTCAGCATAGAGAGCTCGTTCATGGTCATACGTGATTTGCAAAAGTTCAGGATTCAAATCCACTACGGCCTGGTTGTTTGCAGCCAGCATAACATCTTTTGGGCCTAAAACTTTCCTCGGTGCACATTTCATGTTCCTGACACCTCTGAATTCCCAGCGTGTGCTCTGAGCACTGCGGTTCATTTGCAGCTACTGCCATCTCACGAACTCCTTGCCTGTCTTCCCAGCCCTCAGAGTCTCCCTGAGCTGACAACTCTTGCATTCTTTATGTTGGTACAAGCAGCATCAGAAGGTCTACACGACAAATCCTCTACAAGAAATAGTGGCCACGGCCCCTCAGACCGTGTTGGAAGTGGCCCCTGATTGCCCAGATGGCTGAGCACACTGAAACGAATCCCAGGGAATCAATTCCCTAGAGGGTTCTTTTTGAACAAGGGTCCTAGGACTCTCTTCAGTGAAGTTTTGTCACTTCCGCACCTTTGATCCCGTAACACGTGTGGCCTTTCCGGTTTTTGAGGCGCCCTCAAGACATCAGTCTTGTCCTTCTAGAGCGCACTTATTTTCTTTTCAGTGATGTTAATCTCTTCAACCACGCTTTCTTTGGCCTCAACTTCAAATATGACTTACTTTGGGCCAAAATTTAAATTTTTCATCTATTTATTTTCTGCTTTTTGCCTCAAATTCTCACCATAACCTTGCTAAAAGCAATCTGTAGTACCCTCACCACAGTCTGAATGTTTAATTGCTTAGGGATTATTTCTGCCAGATCAATCACTCACCGTCCTTAGTTATAGTCTCCCAAAATGTATCAGAATATGAACAAAATGAAGACTTTTCGTCAGAGTATCAAACATATGGCCTCTATTCCAGTTGGTAATGAACCTTTGCCCTTGACTGAAACCTCCTTAGCCTGCCCTTTATAGACCACATTCCTATCAACACTCTGGTCTTTGAAACTCCAACCAATATTGCCCATAATCTTCTACTTACAGCACTCGAAAGCTTCTCCAGCTTGCTTCTCCAAATCTCTCTAAACTACTTCTGCAAACCAGTTCCAAATATTTCTAAACAACATGGTCAGGTGCAGTCATAGCAATGAACTCATTAGTGGTACCAATTTTTTGTATTAGTGTTCCAGTCACTAGGACACAATACCTGATGGCAGAATTTAATGCACTACAGGATTAATCTGGCTCACAATTTTAGTTGATTCAGTCCATGGTTGGTCGGTTCCAAGGCAGACAATCAATCCAAGGTTGATTTTGATCACAGCCAAAGGATGCAGAGAAGCAAAAAGCTGCCCAGTTCATGGAAGCAGGGAATCAGAACCATGGAAAAGTACCAGAGAGGAAGGAGTGAGGGGCCATCGCTCATCAAGACCCAGAAGCGTAACCAGAAGGGCACCCCGTCAAACTTCTGGGTGGCTCCAAACCCAATTAATTTGACACAATGTAGCTTACCCATCACAAGGCATTTCCTTAGTAAAAAGGTGACATAAGTCGCTCCCCTTACAAGTTAGCAAAAATATAATTTTATTTTGTCGAAGAGTAAAACTTGTCAGTATTGTGTATATTTTTCTTTCTGTCTATATAAGTATTTGCATATATGATGATTTGTACATAGGTAGAGTTTTTTAATTCCTTTCAACCAGCTTTAATTTTCTACTCAATTAACTTTCTTCTAATTATACATCAGAATTACGATTTGTGGTCTATGTGTACAAATAAAATCTAGTTTAGTCAACAATTACTACCTGAAAACTTGCTAAAGACTAGTAATTGCTATTATTAATATTAACAGATTTTTGTCTCACATTTAAATCAAACATATCCAACTATATACCTATGACATGAACATATTGCTGTAATTGTGGTTTTCATTCTATGCTCATTGAGCACTAGAGTTACCATAGATTTGATTTCCAATGATTAAGCAGTTGGACAGTTATATGAATTCAGAAATGGCCTAATTTCAGACAACTAAGTTCTGTTTGTCCCAAAATATCTGTTTTAATTATATATAACATGCTTTCCCACAGTTCTTTGGCTAAAAACATTTTACTGAAGTCTCTTTGCTTCCACAGTATCAATATTTAACATGGATAAATATATGATAATTTCTTCTCTCCATTTAGAACTATTTCTTTTCTAACTAATACTAAAAAAGTTTACATGCAAACTTCATAATTACACAAAGTAATATAAGGCCATAAGTAACTGCAAATTGTAGCTTTCATGGTAATTATTTCTATTGGCCTTTTTATTTAACATTGAATTATATCATCTGTTAATTTGATAGATCAATTATTTATTAACAAAAGGGTAAAAGGACACAGAGAGCATAGCAAAATAAATACCATTATTAAGATAAACTTTCTTTGGCTAAACTTGATCTAGAAAGTCAATGTTTTGTAGTATAAATATTGAAATATAAAAATTACAGTATTAGGCTCAGTTTGAGTATATAATATAGCTACAAAGAGAAGGATTTGAAATTAAATGGAATTTTAGCACATAAGAGTGTATATAATAACATCTTTAAATGAACCATATTGAAGAATATAATTATAAATGCGAACTATTCAAGAGTTTATATGTTATACATTAATAAAATCTGTAAGAGTTTTATATCTCAAGATAAACATGTTATTTGGGATTTAGAAAACAATGAGAAATTTTTGTTAAAAAATTAAATACCTAAGATTTTATCATTTTTTACTTGTTTAACATTCGTATCATTCAGAAGCCTGAAAATAGCCACGGTGATACTATTTGTACTATGGAAGTTGACAAGTAACACAAACCAAGAGTTTGTTCTTTTCTATTGATTATTTAGACTTATTCATCCATGAAGAATATGTGCATCTATTTTACATGTTATAATATTGGACTTTGATAACAAAAAAGTTTAAAAAGTTATATGAGAGAAATTGCTCTATAAAACATGTTATGACACGCACAAGTATAAAGTACACCTGTGCACAAGGAGTGTGAGAAAGAATTTTTAAAGAATCCTTTAAAGAATCTATTCCTTACAATTGTGGAAGCCAGAACATCCAAAATCTGTAGTGCAGCCTGACAGGCTGGAAATTCAGCTCTTCAATTTATTGGGTAAGTGCCACCCACATTATGGAGAGTGAGCTCATTGTCAAAGTATACTGATTTAAATTTTCATTACTTCTGAAAACACCTTCCTAGCATAACAAAACAATTAGGCACCATAACCTAGACAATTTGACACATAAAAGTAACCATCACAGACATATCAAGTGTGTGGAAACTATTTTCTAACTTGGTAAAGAAGCTTCCAACTTCAATTTTCGATGGGTGAATTTGCAGCTTAGATTTGCATAGTTCCACTTTCAACTTAGTAATTAATAGAAGGAAATCTCCCACAACATCAATACTGGATTTGTAGACATTTGTTAATTGAAACAATGTTTCAGCTAAAAGCCTGAGTTCATTAGAAATCAA
>PVJO010021208.1:0-30519 GCA_004026905.1 Hystrix cristata | reverse complement strand
TTTTTTTTTTTTTTTAAACATATTCGGTTTGGCTTGCTTGTGAGATATTGTAGCCCTGGAGTATGATGGATAGCTTTGCACACTGAGAAACCTAAAGAGCGGTAAAGGACAGCCAAGACTAGTCTTACTTTTCATGACTTGTAAACTTGCACACTGTTCTAATGAAAATGACGTTTATGATTGCAGCCTCCTGTGAACTTTCAAAAGACGGTGGCAATGAAATTGCTGCCTGGGTTTTAGATGGGGTCTTTAACTTTGAATTGTGTAACAATGTCATGGGGGCAAAGAGAAAGTAAAACAAAAATTTCTTTCCCTTTTGGTAGTGAAACTTTCATATTAATGTTTTATGTCTATATTGAATTAAAATCTGTAAAATTCTAGCAAACTGACCAACACATGAATGAAGAAACATAGGTCAGCTCATAGAAATTTTTTTCTTTGGTCGAGATGTGCAGCTTAATTTTGTTCCTTCAAAGGGACTGAGATGGTACTGAGTGAAGTGCATCTGAACAAACTCTCTGGAGCTTTTGAAACTTCCCACTTGAAAAGATCAATGTGTCCTGCCTCAGCTGCCTGTAAGCTGACTTTTCCCCCAAAATCAACAAGGCGTGCTGAGGCTCTGAATCAGGGTCTCCTCTGATATTAGAGAACTGGGATGATCTCCCAACGGTCCGCTTCGTTAACTTGTCTTAGACACGTTTAAGGTAAGACCTGTGCGTCGAGTCATGGGCACTACTTAATGTTCGACATCACTTACTCAGCTGCTTCAGGACATCTCAAAAGTAGAACCCGAGTTACCTTTGTTTTCTTTATTCTGTCAGCTTGATACTGGCTGTCAGAGCAGCCTTTCGTTTTTCAACAAGATCAATTGATCTGTCTCCAAGATGAGGTGTTAGATTTGATCCCATCAATTATGCCCTCCATGAAGTTTCGGTTGCTCTGTGATTGGCCCTAACAGGTCACAGAACTCACGGAGTCCTCTGTGGAGGGCAATGCATGTCATTAGTGACTCCAGAGGCCTCTGGAACCCAAATTACTTGGCATTCTGTGAAAGAAAATGAATTTTTATGCTAATTATTTCTCATGCAGCCACGCAAATGATTTATCCTGAATGCTTTAGGTAAATATTGAGTTCCTGCTTTTCTTCCACGTCCTGCTTCTTAAGTGAAAGCTCATAACTAGAGCGAGACCGCGAAGGCTGAGTCATGGCCTCTGATTTAATATGTCCAGGGAAAGTGCTACCTCTTTATTTAAACCAGACTCCCAAATCCATATTTCTTCTCTCTCTTTTCTCCTAAGTTTGACAAGAATGGTTCTCTCCAAGCTCAGGCAGTGGCAAGCTAACCCTCCTAAAGGAAATTATAGTGAGAATGGGAGGAGAAGTGTGACAGTTATCAGCACTCAAAGTGACAAGAGAATCCATCATGTCTGGATTTAGTCTCGGGGTCTGGTGAGAGGAAAAAAGCAATAAAGCAAATAAAAGTGCAGAGGTTTGCTTGGCATGTCAGTAAACATGGTGGTTGTTAACCTCTGGCAGAACCCAGGGGTCCAAACTCTGCCCTCCTCACACCTAAGTAAACCCCCAAGTGCCTTCCTACACCCAAGCAAAGTGCCAAACTGTGAAACTCAAAGCAGAACTGAAACTCAGTATGTCTTGAACAGCTACTTCCCATTCCTTTCCACACTCTACTTCCTGTTTCTGTGGCTTTGACTCCTTTAGATACTTCATGTGATTGGAATAATGTAGTCTTTGACTATTTGTGACTAGCTTATTTCACTTAGCATGATGTTCTCCAGGTTCACCTATGTTGTAGCATGTAGTGGGATTTCTTTCCCCCGTAAGGATGAATTATATTTCATTATACCTTAATTCATTTATTCCACATTTTCTGTATCTTTTCACCATCAGCAGACCTGTTAGTTTCTTCCACTTCTTAGCTATTGTGAATAATGTGGCAATGAGCATGGATTGATTGATTCATTTGGACAAATGTATTTCAAATTGTTCAGGGGACATACAACATAAAACCTAGCAGTTGCTAGCCTGTATTGTACTATTTAGAGATTTAACTTGCAATGGAAAGGCTCCTAAAGTGCAGGGGTGGAGGTATAAGGCAAACAGAGTAGTTCAAAATGTCCTTTGCCTAAGTGAAAAAAAATAGTCACGGAGAAATGAAATGCACCATGCACCAGTGGGCTACCTTCTTTGTGATGCTTCTGAAGCGTCACTTGTCCCAGGACAGTGAGGCCAGCAGGAAGAGGGAAAGAGACAAATTGAAGGTCTGCAGTTTTGACAAGGCTGCTCCACTTGAAGAGCATCATTACACGTTTAGCTAACCACCTGCTGCCCATCAGAGCCGCAAACCACTTTGGACATCGTTCCTGAGACACGAGAGAGCTCTGGGGCCCCTCACCTGTGGGGTGAAATCTACTGTCTCTGGAAAGGTAGATCTCTATTCTGTGACCTAGAATTCAGCCATTTGATCTAGGTTCTAGTGTTTTTTTTTTTTTTCAATCTCTAACTTGTCAAACTTCTAGTTGTGGGATCTTGAAGTAGCTATTGAGTTTCTTAGAATTTGGCTTCCTTATTGTGCAATGAATGACATTACCTGCCTTACTCATGCACATTAAATAAAAATAGATGGGATAATATTTGTCAAAAATTAACATTTAGTAAATCAACAAAAAATTTCCATTCTGAATCTTATCTCTTAATTATGCCCCATCTCCATGCAATAACTGAATGATTACTAAATTCCTCAACTCTGTGAGTTTGTTCAAATTCTTCACTCTCCATATAAAACGCCTGTTTGTTTCCCACTCATTAACCTTTACACATTTCTCAGGGTCTAGGCCAGGCGCTAATTACTATGGGAAACTTTCCACCAAAGCTCAGGGCAGAACCGAAGCCCTGACCACCCCGGGTGGGGGATACATGGGACAGGGAGAAGAGGAAGAGTTCAGGTTGGGATGGAGGTGTGACACCTGAGGAAGGAGGTGGGGAGGACAGTGGGTAAGGAGGGCCTCAGACTGCAGTGAAGCCCTTTGGCGTCTTGGCCAGTCAGTGGGGAACCTGGTCCAAAGTTTGCCTGTATAGGAATCTCCTTGTGGCCTGGAGTGAGTGCATGGAATGAACTGCAGGGCCATTTGCGGCAGTTGGCCTCAGGGCTTTAACTAGGACTCATTTCTTCTCCCTTCACTAAATCTACCCCTAATTCCTGTGACCTTTGGTTTGCACCTCGGTTAATTTCTGCGGTGTTCATGGTGATATGATGCAAGTCCTTATGAGTGGAGGAATCTGAGCCTCCCTTAGTTGTCACTTTCTCATGCCTGGGTGCTGCATTAATTTATTTACAGTCAAAATTAGGCAAGCATTTCAAGGAACAGCCAAAGCGAATCATATAAGTTCCAGACGTATTCCCTGGTTCTCCCTTGTGTAGCAGCAATTCTAGCTCTTCTTACTCTTTCAGCTCACTTAAGTCAGATAGACAGTGAATGTACCCTTGCTGGGTAGTCCTTGGACACAAGGAGTCCAAAGTGCCCCGGAAGCACCAGTAGGCCATAATTCCGTGCACTCTTCCCGCATCGTCCATTGTGTCGGCACCCCGCCCTCAGGTCCAAGATTGCTCATCAAACAGAGTGCAAGTACGTAGGAACGGGAAGTACAAACTTCTTCCTGAATTACTGGAAAGCGGAATCATTCCTGCTTCTCCCTTTCATTCCTTCACACACTTATTTTTCTAAATCAGGCACGTGTGTACACTGCGACATTTGCTCCTGTCTCGCAGTTCAATGCCACCTTCAGGGCTCTGTCAGACCAGCAGCTGGTGGAAGACTCGCTACTTTCAGAGATCTCTGATTCACCATCCTCTACAGGAGAAGATTCATTCCAGAGACCAGCAATCCAGTGTGTGGGTCACCCCAACTTCCGACTCTGTCAATACCAATTATACATGTAGAGACTGAGGGAAACGCCACAGGGTGACATCGTGGGCCCAAGGGGCACACACTGTGCGCCAGAGTTTGGTAAGGCTTCACTTACAACATGGCTTCTGTGTGACCATACTCTAAGCGGGAGCCCTGGCAGTATTTTCAAGAATCTGGTAATTGCGGGTTCATGTTTTGGGGAGTCCAGATATTCTGTCAACTCAGAACCGGCGTATTCATCTGTCCTCAAGGCAGTTTTCTTATCAAAAGGTCGCAGGACCCACAGCGAAAGGTGTTAGGGAGCCACTGAAATTTATGGGCCGTGTTGTCCCCAGGCCTTCTTCCTAGACATGCAACAGCTCTCTTGGGTAACGACTGAGAATGAGCCTTTATTGTTTTGTTTCTTGCAAATGGGAAAAGGGTTGTTTATTCGAAAATGTCTTAATTTCTCCTTTAGTTTTGAAGGATAATGTTGATGGATATTGAATTCTCGGTTGGCAGTTCTTTCCTCAGCATTTCGAATACATCATCTCACTGTTTTCTCTCCTCCATGATTCCTGACAAGAAATCAGAATTTAATTTTACTGAGCATCTTTTTCATGCTGCAGGTCGCTTCTCCCCTGCTGCTTGCAAGATTCTCTCTGGGTCTTTTGGCATTTTGATTATGATGCATCCAGTGTGGATTTCTTTGAGCTTATTCTCGTTGGAGTTTGTTATGCTTCTTGAATATTTGGAATGCTGCTTTTTGTGAGTGTGACAAGTTTTTAATCAAATTTTTTTGAATTTTATTTCTGTCCTTTCCTCTCTCACTTCTAATTCTCAATCTACTGTTAAGCGTGTTGGTATGCAGATGGTGTTCTAAGGTCTAGGGCCCGTTTGTTTCTCTTCATAGTTGTTCTTTCTATTCCTCAACCTGCAAATCTCATTTTACCTTTCTTCTGCCAGTCAGATCATCTGTTGCTCTTCCTCTGGTAAGTTTTTCATTTTCGTTATTGGACTTTTTAAGTCCAGAATTTTTATATTTTGTAATTTATATCTCTATTGATATTCTCTATTTGTTCTCTAACATTCATTTAATTTTCTTTACATGTAGTTTCCTTTTGTTTTTTAAACATGTTAAAAATAACTATTTTTAAATTTTTGTCTAGAAACTCCAAGGCCTGAGCTTCCTCAGGAAGACTTCCTGTTGACTTTTGTCCTGTGTGTAGGCAATAGTTTCCTATTTCACTGCCTGTATTTTTGGGTTAAACTCAGATATTTAGGATAATATAAAAGAGGAATTCTGGAAATTAAATTCTCTTCACTGTCCCAGGGTTTACTGTGGTGCCATTTTGTTTTGTATTATTATTCAGTTGCTATTAGTTTGTTTAGTTGCTTTCCCGAGCTAATTCTCTGAAGTCTCCTTTCTTAGTGATGTGTGGCCATTGAAGTTTCTGCTTGGTTACATTAGTGGCTGGCTTGTGATTTGACAAAATTTTACTTAGATTTCTGGATCAATAAATCTCTCAGCCTTTGCTGGGAGGTCTGTGCATGCGGAGGCGTCAGCCAGGATGTTTACAACTCTTACACAGCCTCTACTTCCCACTTGCAAAGCGCCTCAAGATCTGCCAGAGGTGAAGCTAAGGTCTTCTCATGTGTTTTGCGGGCAGATACGCAGCCCTGCACGGGTGCCTGGACTTGCAGACCCACAGAATACATCAGAGCCTCTCAGAGCTTCTATAGACACCCAGTTCCCCACGTTTCCCATTTACACTCTTCCCTTCAGCTTGTTGTTTGTCCAGTGTTATCTCTGCCATGAGCGATTTACAATGTTTTATCTTTGGTTCTTGTTTGTTTTATTTTTGTCTTTTCTTTCTCCCTTTGTGTTTTCTTTTCTTTTCTTTCTTTGATTGTTAGCTTTGAGTGAGTTCTTGGTCCAGTCAATTAAAGACAAGCCCTGAAAATGAGATTTTCCAAAGAACAGCCAGAGAGGTCCAGCAGTGACAGTTGTCTTGTGATGGGGTTTTGGAGAAGGACAGACACACTATACTTCTTCTTGGGTCCTAGTCTCCTGGCTCCACGAGGATGGTGGAGTTGTGGGTTTTCAAAGCTCCCATGGAGCTGGGGAGAGGGGAATGGGTAAGGTAGATTGAAATGCTTTTTTTTCCTCACCAAGCTTCTGCCATTTTCAACGAAGTATTTTCTGCATTATTGTAAGTCTTTCATTAAGTCTAACAGCTTTGAAAACATTGGCCTTTTTTTCACTGGTGTCCTTAGATTTTTTAATAAATAAATGCAGTGATTTTCAGAGGGTTTTATTCCACCATCCCCGCTGATACTACTGAGTGCTCTTCCTTTCTGCCTGTTTCTTTTTCCCCTTGGTATGTTGTTTCTGTCAGTAAGGCCGTTTGGCTGCCCTTTAGATTCTGATGACAATTTTAATTGAAAACTCTTATCTTTTGGTGATTAAGTGCCCCCTTCTGGCCTCTGTTGACAAGTGGCTGGCTCCTAGTAAATCCTCAGTAGGTAGGAGCTGTAATTATTAGTGGGCATCCATCAGTTTCAGCAGCCAACTTGACCTACTATGAAATAAACATTGACTTTATAAGAGAAATACATCTATTTCTGGTTGTCACGTGTACAAGGCTGTTTGCACCTTCAAGAATCTGTTTAGCCTAATAAATGGAGGTCATGATCCCCCTTTCTACTGAAAACGACATTTCTCCTTGTACCCTGGATTTTATTCATGAGCCTTCTTCAGGTTCTGCTCATTCATTATGCCCCTTCCATCTTATCTGCAAACTCTGCCTCACTATCGGTGCTGTCCCATCAGAATTTAAATGTGTCCAATATTTTCTACTTGTAAGAAGCCTTCTCTGAACTTCACTGGATTTGAAGTCTATGACCTGATCTACTTTACACGATGGATTTCTACACTGACTAGTAATCCCCCTCCCTTCTTCTTGTTCACCCACCTGTACCCCAGCTTCTGCAGCCTCTCTCCACTGAGACTTCGGCACAGGTCACCAATGACTTCAGCCTGCAAATCCGATAGATCCTTTTTGCCTGACATAACTCCTCCTCAGTTTACTAAATGTCTCTGACCACTTCCTTCTTTTAAGAACAATTTTCTCTGCTGGTTTTCTAACTCAGATTTTCCTAAATTTGACTCTCCATTAGTGGCTTTTCAGGTTCATCACCTTCTACCAGACTGTTAAGTACTGTTTTACTCAGTATTCATTCAAAACATTCTTTTCTTCCACGCTTTGGTCAGGTGACCTCATTACTACAGTACCTTCAATAACCATCTCTATGCAGACAGTCTTTACATGCACATCTCCAGGACAGACATCTTTCTGGGCTTGAGATCCACGTTCAATTTTATACTACATGTCTTCCTCTGGATAGCGCGGATGTGCCTCGGATTTACCAAATCCCACACAGAACTTAGGCTGTTTCTCATGGCTTTCCTCTCCATTGTTCATGTCTAATCAAACTGTGTCACCATCTACTTAAATATCTAAGTGAGAGACATGGCGTTTTCTTTGTCTCCCTCACACTTGAACTTTCATACCTAGTATTCCCATATGACCTGTTGAGTCTGTCAGCTATCCAGCTCTTTCTTTTCCCTGCCTGCAGCCATCCTAGTCCAAACCATCAAATTTTCTCTCTTAAGCTGTTCCTCTGAGTTGCTCATTTGTTTACAACATACATTCTTGCCTGTCTTCAATCCAGTCATTAAAACAAGGCAGAGTGATATTTGCTGACATCAAATCTGATTATGATACCCTGTAGGCTGGATTAGGTCCCTATTAAACATTCACAGAACAATATATAATTCTGCTGTCCGAGATTCAGTGCACTTGTATATATTGTGTCTACTACATAGGACAGCTGTTGGAATAGAGCCCAAATATGTCCTCATTCTCATGTTTAGAGACTACCTGTGGAGGTTGAAGCATACTTGGTAGTTTTTGGAGCAGTAATTAGAAAGCGTTTGAAAGAGCAAATGCCTGAATAAATGTACAAATAAATCTTTGGACTACAACTAGTATTTAACTTATCGTCTAGATTCCAGTATGAAACTCTTGATGTTTTTCTATAGCTAGATGGTCAGAGTATTGCAAAGTTTTGTTAAAGACCTTTATTTTATGTTTTTTTTTTTACAGATTTTTATTAAAATTTATCCAGAATTACATAAACTTACAGGCCATTACAGAAGCTTACTGACTACAATACATTGTGCCTTTTGCTTTTGACAGTGAGCAATGTAAACAACCACATAAATGCAGCATTAATCCACAACTACATAAAGTTACTGTAGCACCTAGTATACGTGCTATTGTTTTAAATTTGGGTTATTAGGTTCTCATTTTTAAGATACTGTTATTCCTCTGGATTCCCATTTCCCTCCCCCTTTGCCCTCTTCTTGTTCCCTTGAACCCTTTGCCTATTAGCTTATATCTGACACTTTGCCTTTTTGTATCCATTGTTTACCCTTTTGTTTGTATTTTGCCTCACTAAAGGAGGGCTACCGTACAGTATTCAAGCTTGTGATTCTGGTTTATTTCACTCAACATCATATTTTCCAGGCCCATCCATTTTCCTATAAATGACTCTAATTTGTCATTCTTTATAGCTGAGTAGTGATCTTTATTTTTGAAATTATAATGGTTGTTTTCTTTATCATTGTGGTGGATTAAAATATTTCCCCCCAAGTCTTCACTATTTTGTTGTAAACTATACACCTCGACCATGACATTTTTGTAGCGCCTTTCAGTGTGGGCACAACCTATTTCCTGTCTCATCGTTCTTTGGTGTTGGACCTGTGCCCTGCGTTGTCCAATGAAATATGACACAAACTGATGGGTTAAATATGCTGATGTCAACTTTTGTGTGCTTTTGCCACTAACCATGAGATGAACACCTACAAGGTTTCCACTTGTCTCTAGATAAGAAAAAATGAATGCCAAAAACCTGAATTTGGTCTGGAGCTTGAAACCAAGTTCAGCTGGTACCCAGCCTAAATTCAGCTTTCGCAACCAACCTGGAGAAATACGAGGGACAAAAGTTTACTGTTTGTTATTTTAAGCCACTGAATTTGGATGTGCTTTGTTATAAGAGGTTATTATGGAAATAGCTAATATAGCCACAAATTGAGAAAACAGCAATGCTCTTATAACACATTTTAATTCTCACGGGTTGATTTCAGAAGTTTGTACTGGTTTTAGTTTTTCACACATTTGTCTAAACTGTGACTCTTTAGAAATCAGAGACAATGTTATTTGCAGGGTGTGTTAGTTTCCCATCATTATAAAAAAGGAAAGGTCCATTTCTGCTTACTTGGGAGCTTCCAATGCATGACGGACTGGCCCTTTGCTTTGGACCTGCGGGGAGGGAGAACATCATGGTGGGCCTGCGTGGTGGAACACAGACATTCATTTCACAGCTAGGTGAGCAGAGAGGGCAAACAGGGGCTGAGGCTCCATTACCACCATCAAAGGAAGGCCCCCACAGACTGAAGGGCTCCTGCCATGTCCTACCTTTCCGAAGCTGCTCTGCCTCCTAATAATGGCACTCCAGAAACCAAACCTTTAACGCATGGTTTTTGGGAGACAGCTAAGTTACAAATTACAGCAGTGAAGTTAAAAATAAATGTGGAATATCAAGTCAAGACACAACAAAAGTGTACTGACAGCAAAGTGTGATATTATCCTACTTTCTTTTATGACAGTTCTGCTGCTTGTATCAGTTCAGCTGATAATTATCAGTGATTCCTTTATCTGGTTTGCACGTGCAATATCAGTTACTCGCTGAACTGAGAAAGTTAGAACTATTTTGATATAAAATCTCAAAGGGCTTCTCAGGTCTGATAAGGTCTCATTTTCTGATTAATTAGCATCCCTGTGAAACACCAGTGTTCCATGAGAAAATAACATTGTGAATTTCTTTTTGGTTTATGCTTGTTCCCTAGAAAATACATCACCCCTCCAATCTGATTCATAATTCACAAACTCCACTTTACCTGTTGAAGACAAGTGGGCATATTTCTTAATTGAATCACCAGCTAAATATGGAATAGTAAGAAATAAGAATTTTAAAGCTTCATCTACATTACGAAAAACAACAATGTAGAAAACGGTTTCAATTTTAGTAAAAATGTGTTTTACTATCAAATTAGTTTTTGCTTTTCTTGAAGTGTTGCTTTATTCTCTATTTTATATTAGCCTTTTAGGCAGGGAAACATTTATGAAATTAAAAGAGAATAAACAAAAAGAACTTTAATATGATATCCAAGAGACTGCAAAGAACAAATTTTCTGCTGTAATACAAGATGGTGGTGGGAATTGGGTGGATTTGGAACAAAGTTTGAAGGCATGCCATATATATATACACATATATATGTGTGTGTATATATATGTGGCATACCATATATACAATATATATAGTATATATTGTTTTCCATTTTAAAATCATATGAATGTATTCCTTCTTTAAAATTATGTCATTTAATAGGAAATATTTAGGACTTAGGTAGAAGGTAACTTCAGCTGATGTAGACTTCGTGACCTTTGCATCCATTACATCTTTCTATGTTTAATATAACAGCTCACACCTCACGTTAACACCCATTGTCTGAATGATACCTGGGTGAGGCGGCACCTTGACCCTCAAGGGCACATTTGATGTATGCCTGTTTTGACATCGCTGTTTAAAGCTATGGCTTCAATCAAAGCGATGGTACAATTCATGTTTAAGTGCCATGTAGTTATTCCTAGGAAAGAGAACTAGCAAGAAAATAGAGGATTTATATAGTTGATTTCATGAGAAACAACCGGGCTATTACCAATTTCATAGAGAAAAGGAACACTGATACAAATCCTATTGGAAGTCAATATTCTAAGAAACCACACATTCACATCACTGTTAAACAAGTTATTTCCTAGTAGACTAAAATGATCTTGGTTCATATCAATTTTTTTCATTTTGTAAAAAAAAAATTGAGAGCATCCAATTTCAGTAAACATCCTAAAAGAGAAATCTGAATTTTTAGTGGGCAGTCAGAAACATATATATTTAATTCGGTTTCCAGTTCTTAACATTTTAAGACTGTGTATTGAACATCCAGATTTATGTATTCATGGGGAAGTGGAGAGGGTTAGGGGGTGGTTGTCTCTGGGAAAGATATAGTGCAAATTAATTAGCTAATGTACAGCAAGTGCTCAATGTGTTAACTGCCATTGATTGATTGCGAGCTGGAGAACTGCCCTTTATATGTATTTTGCTGCCTCTGGCATATTGTCTTTCATATATTTCTTAGGATCTTAAGAACTTTTCTCCTTCATTCCTATTCAATTAATTTTGTCATTTCTTTGGAGATGTGCTTGCATGAAATTTATTTTTAACGACTTAGTAGATTAATTTGGAAGGACAGAATATATTGCTTTTCCTTGAATAGGTAGAAAATGAGGTCGGCTGTGGCAGTTGTAGCTGGCACGGGTCTGTGCCGGGTGAACACAGGAGATGCTAATCTTAGAACTGGCATCACGATTCTGTCACTGGAGAAGCATGAGGGCTTCCGTCACCACTCTCCTTGATGTGCAGCGTGGTCTTGGCCAAAGTGGAGGAGGAGCCGGAAGGAAGGTCTGCCTTCCTCACCAGGGCAGTGGCCCTCTTTCCGCAGGCATTCAGTTACCTAAATTACAGAGTTGGTGGTGACTTTTCAATTTTAGGAAGCTAATTGAATGTAGCCTTGTGAGACACAAGCCATGAAACGCTCCAAGGGAAGCTGTCCAATTCCATTGGGATTTTATAGCATGCTCAGACACTATCCCAGTGTAATTTCCAGGGCAGAGAAAAAAGAATTTAGTGAGATTTCTGCTTTCGACCAATGCTCAAGTAGATCTAGAAGTGCACTATAGGATTCTACTTGTTGGTAAAATTGATAATATTGATAATCGTATTGATGTTGATGTCAAAGTTAATGTTGTCTGTGCATACGATACCATTGGATTTTAGAGCAGTGCATCAGCCACCTTGAGAAGCCATAACAAAATATCACAACCTGGATGGTATAAGCAACATATACTTATTTCCTCCTGTTCTGGAGGCTTGGAAGTCTGGTACCGGGGTACTAGAATGGTTGTCTTTGGGAGAGTGTCCTCTTCTGGCTTGTAGACTGCTGACTTTTCACTGTAAGCTCACGTGACTGAAAAAAAACCTACCTGGCTGTCTGGGCACTAATACCATTCATTGTGATTCCACAGTCAGGACACAATTACCAACTGAAGACCTCATTGCCAGATACCATCGAGTTGTATAGGGTCTCATCATATGAATTTTGGGAGAAGAGAAACTTCAGTTCATTAAAAGCTGTAAAAACAATAAACTTTTCAAAATGGACTTTATAAAGCCCCATGCGCACGTACTTTATAAGTGTTAATTTTAAAAAATAGAAATAGGAATTATAGAGTCTTCTAGTAAAAATCTGTAATGACTCAAATATATTTCATCTCACTTGTTTTAAGGATACAATTTTGAACAACACAACTTTAATATTTCTCTCAGCCCACCTCAACTTTGGACAGATTTCTTCTTGAATATAAGTCTGACCTCCCTTCTTTTTCTTAGAGTATTTATTTTAGAAAATTGGTGACTATAAATCATTTTTGCCCCTTTGATGTGTAAATGTTCTGTCAGACCATTGCTAATTTTGCAGACAAGAAAAATCTTTCTCAAGAACCTAGAAACCAATTTCAAAATGTAAAAGTCATGTAAGATGGCACTTTTAAGTACCCATCTCCACTGTCTGGCAGGGTAGGTGTCTAACTTCAACGGCGATCAGTTAATAAATACAGATGATATAGTCGTCACAGAATTACATTTCAAGTTCAGATATAACTCAACATGCTCAACATATACAACAATCAACCTCCCCTCCAATATCCTCCAGCACTCTTGCGCTAGCTCACCCCAGCACTTAAAAACCCTACTACCTTAAATTTCAGTGGAGTTGAGCTCAATTTCTCTCCCTTATTGTAATAACTCAAGAATGTTTCCTTGCTTGTTCAACTTTTTCTGATGGAGTTTTTCCATTGACACTCTACATATTCTGGAATTGAAGTAACAATATCCACAGTGGGAAAAAAAAAATTTATGGACAGAACTCAGACCGCACGGGAAACAATACAAAGAATCAGTGCTTGGGACCATGTGCTATTAAAAAGCTTTTGCACAACAAAAGAAATCACCAATAGAGCAGGACGAAAAACTACGGAATGGGAAAATATTTTTACTAGCTATCCGTCAGACAAAGGTCTAACATCTAGAATATATAAAGAACTCGAAAAAATTAAACCTCCCAAATTTAAAGACCCAATCCAAAAATGGGCAACTGAAATGAATAAACATTTCTTAAATGAAGAAATAAAAATGGCAAATAAATATATGAAAAAGTGTTCAACATCACTAGTCATTTGCGAGATACAAATCAAAACAACATTAAGATACCATCTCACTCCAGAAAGAATTGCATCTATGAAAAAATCAACCAACAACAAATGCTGGAGGGGCTGTGGGGAGAAAGGTACCCTCCTCCACTGTTGGTGGGAATGCAGACTGGTCCAGCCACTGTGGAAATCAATATGGAGATTCCTCAAACAACTAGAACTAGAGGTTCCATTTGACCCAGCTATTCCCCTACTGGGGATCTTCCCAGAAAAGTTAAAATCGTTATACCACAGAGATATATGCACAAACATGTTTATAGCAGCACAGTTTGTAATAGCTAGGTCTTGGAAACAACCCAAATGCCCAACAACCAATGAATGGCTAAAAAAGATGTGGCTTTTCTACACAATGGAGTACTACACTGCCATAAAGAAGGATAAACTAGAGTCATTTATATGTAAATGGATGTTCCTTGAGAATATTCTACTAAGCGAAATAAATCAGACACTCATGAGCACACATCGAATTGTTTCTCTGATATGAGAAACCATAACTGTAAATAAGGACAAAGCAGTGTAATGGATATTATATAAAAGGAAGATAATATACAAAGGAGAGGAGTACCAGAAAGAGGGAAGGGGGGAAAAGCAGGAAGGGAAAAAACGGAAAGAAAGGGGAAAGGGAAATCATGGAGAATTGTAAATAAACCTACTGTAAATAGGGATGGAGGGAACAGAAAGGAGGGGAAGGTAGAGGGGGGAGAACCAAGAGACACCACGTACAGGTACAAAACAAACATGTTAAATGTGATCAATATATGGACAATGTACCAGTACATGTTCTTGGTTAAAAAATAAAATTAAAAAAAAAAGATACAGGACAGATAAAGAAGATGAAGGAAGCTTTTGGGAGATTGTACATGTGGAGTGTGGCATTATATATTCACAACCCAGCAAGATGGCTGGCAGTCACACTTCAAACCTAATTCCAGACAGGAAATAAGCTCAAGTTCAATATACACTATATAAGAACTCATAGAAAATATAGAATTGTTTGCAATTGTAGGTAGCATACTTCTTCATTTTCTTAAATTTCCTCAGAAAACATTACCTATTAGAAGATGATTTCAAAGGGAGAATTGCTAAAGATTTAAAAATATATGAAATAACCACATTGTCCTTTGTGACAGAATATTCTTCATACATAAATAACTTTCATAATGTGTTTGGTAGGAAACATTACATTGGGAAGAGTGGAATACAGACAGTATAGGAAACAGGACTTTAAAAAGAACCCCAGCTGCATCACTGTGGTGAATGTTGTGAAAGCAGATAATTAAATTCTTAGGATCACATCAAGATGTTGGTGGAAAAAGTTTCTAAATAGTCATTTTCCTTGTGTGTAGTTATTTGATTTATTCTATTATGCATAACAGAGAATAAATATCTAATGTTTGCCTTTTTATTTTCAACAAGTTTTTATTAAGCCAATTCTATGATTCCTAGGAATAAGTTTCGAGGGAAATAGAAATAAAACAAATTGTAGTTCTTCTCTCTTCTTAATCCATTTATAGCTTAATGGAGAGCAGAAATATCCAAACAAGTAATTTAATGCCATGAAAGAAATAATCTACGGGGGCAATTTAGATTCTACCAGTCCACCATGCCCTCCCTGCTACGCCCGGAAATAATCCAGCTCACCCACACAGATGTTCACAAAGCTGTTGCAAGTAGCTTCATATATTCATTCATTTAGTAAGTATTTACTGGGCTCCTCTTTGGTTCTGTCATTGTTGGAGGAGTCAGGGTTTAGTGGAGACCAAAGGAGACAAACACTCTTGATATTTAGTGTGGAAAATAAATAAGTGAATATAAAATAGATTTGTAAAACATAAAGCAGCTTATGCAGGACGAGAGTAATGGATGATGATGGGGAAGGGTAAAGCTTTAGATAGGATGACAGTGGCTGGTCTCTTTGACAAGGGAACTGGAGAATGTGAGGGAGAAAGTCAGGCAAAAACTGGAGAGAGAGTGTGATACCTGAGCCAGGGATAACGCGGCATTTTGTGGGAAGGGCAAAAAGGCCAAAGAGTTGGGGAATGAAGGAAACAAAGGGAAAGAAGCAGAAAGGACGATCAGAGAAACAGTCAGGGGTCCCAATCATGTGGGCCTCAGAGGTGAGAGAAGAGTTTTGAATTTTATTCCCAATGTAATGAGGAACCTTAGATAGTTTAAAGTAAACCAACTAACATTTTCCAAAGATGACTCTAGCTGATGGAGGTAACAGAGGAATTGGGAAGAAGGTGCTGATGTCATAGGAGTCACAAATAGAGGTGACTCATTAGTGTCTCTTAACGCTGGCACTATTGGCATTTGAGGGGTGATAACCCTTTGCTGTAGGGGACTTTCCTGTACCTCGCGTGATACTTGGCAGCTTCAGGGGTCTCTACTCAGACATGCCGAAGGCATCCACAGTTTGGACAATAGAGATGTCTCCAGCCATGCCAGATATCATTGAAAGGGGAATTCTCTCTGAGTTGAGAACTACTGGCTTCCACTAAGATGGCAACAGCAGAGGGGGTGAGAGGGGAGAAAGACAGAGCTAACTGAATCTTCCAGTGTATTGAGTGTGGGTGTAATGGACAGGAAAAAGTAGAGGATGGTCCCAAGGTTCTTCAGGTAAGGGAGTTCTCTGCAGCTGAGAAAAACACTGAAGGAGCTGATAGCTGGTTTCTGGTAGCTGGTGTCTGGTAGCTGGTATCTGGTAGCTAGTGTCTGGTAGTTGGTCGCTGGTGGCTGATGTCTGGTTGCTGGTGGCTGGTAGCTGGTGGCTGGTAGCTAGTATCTGGTAGCTGGTAGCTGGTATCTGGTATCTGGTAGCTGGTATCTGGTATCTGGTAGCTGGTGGCTGGTGGCTGGTGGCTGGTTTCTGGTATCTGGTAGCTGGTATCTGGTATCTGGTATCTGGTGGCTGGTGGCTGGTTTCTGGTATCTGGTATCTGGTAGCTGCTGGTATCTAGTAGCAGCCCGCCCCCATGTCCATCTCAGCACTATCTCCAAGACTCAACCCAGCTCCCTCTTATAGCCTGCATCTGCTCTGTGCTTTCAGCTCTGCAGCTTTTACCACCACCTTTCTTCATCTTTTCCCTTCCTTGGCTTTTTTTTATTTATTGTATTTGGTTATGTTTATTGGCATATGAGGAAGCATATCAGACTCCCCAAATCTGAGTTTTGTTCTCATTCTAAGACATTATCCTTTGGTATCTTCCCCTTTCATCTCCAGGACTAAGTCCAAAACCAAGAATAATTTGACTCTACTTTCCATCTTCAAACTCTGGGTCTATTAGCCAAGTCCATACAGTAGGGGGCAAAAACTCAGATGCAAGCTAAGCTGGCAGAGTCACAGAAAAAGACACACAGTGTAGATTTTACTACATTAAGAAATGACCTTTTCAGAGATTTTCAATAGGGTAGAAACCCAGGCAGGCCAGTGGTGGCAAACCTCTGGGATGCGTGCCGCAGCAGGCTGTTTGCTATCACTGTAGGCTCTAAAGTGTTTGCCATCCCCAACCCGGGCTGTGATACAAAGATGCATGACATCCCTGATTGGGAGTTCTTGATTAATAAGGATCAATTAACACTTTTGATTCGTACTAGAAATAGCAGTAGATAAACCTGGTGTATCACCAGCGTCTGAATCATTTCAACTTAGCTCTGCAGAATCAGAGAATGAATCTGCAGCTGAGAAGTGCTCTTCTTTGTGCATTTCAGACTCTGATGGAGGAGCAGGGAGTCTGTTCGGAACAGGAGAAAATAATAACAGTTTACGTTATTGTGATTTTTTACCAGGTAAGAAATGAGGGATAAACCACATGGAGTCGTGCAAATGGCACGTGGCAATGGCACATGTGCAAATGGTGGTGTCATGCGTGACTTCCCCAAATGGATCCCTTTCTATCTATCCCTTCATTATGAAGCTGGTTTCATTTTTGTCTCTTTTCAGATGAGGACGTTAAGACTTAGAAAACTGAGATCATTTTCAAGGTCACATGGCAGGTTTATAGAAAACCAAGGGTCAAACCCTCATCACTGGAAGCAGAAACACTAGCTCGTAGCCACCTTATTCTTCTACTCTCTGTATAAGCTGTATACTTTACTCACCCAGAGGTGAGACTATGAGAGGGAATAGAAAAGAGAGACTTCTACTGGTATATAGGAGTTGCAGGAGGAAAAGGAAAGGTTCAGTAATTCTATCAGTCAGTGTTCACTAGAGAGACAGGTTTTATGTAAGACATATAAATCTATAAGAATTTGTAAGGTGGGCTTATAATGGCTGCCTGCAGAGTCAGGGGTGGAATAGTGTAAAAGGGCCCTCTGCATGCTGGAGAGCCACCATGCAGTACTGTCCTGCGTGAATCTGCATCAGAAACCTGAAGGGTCTGCCAGGGGAGGCTGAGCAGTCTGTGCTGGAAGTCAGGAGATGACGTCCAAGGTAAAGGTGAAGACTGGCGCTCCTGGGAAGAAACAGAAGTGAGCCTTGCTTCTTCATTCCTCTTTTTATTCCATCCATGCTACAAGCCTATTGGTTGGTGCCACCCAGACCTAAGGTTGCAGCTTCTCATTGTCGACACCCAGAAATGTGCTAAACCAGTTTAGTTTTTGCACGACTCTAATCCACATTCACACACCCTAGATCCAGCCATCTCTGAAAGTCCCTACCTGTGAGCACGTGAGGCTGTGGGGGGACATCTAGATGCAAGCCATGAGAGCAATATTGGAGGTCACCCTGATGAACTGGATTAATTCTGGTACCATTTGGAGACAAAGGATGTGCAGACAGAACAGGTGGATGTGTTGAGTATAAATGCAACTGAAATTGGTTTTTACTGAATAGTTTGAGTTTGTGCGTTGGAGAAGCATAGCTATACTCTTAAAGAGTGCACATAGCATTTTAGTTTTCACTAAAAGGAAGAAAGTTTGAAACATACTAGGGAATTATATTCCTTCAGTATATTCAGTAAAGAGTCTGATTTCTATGGAAATGACATTTTTTAAGAAGTTATATTTTTGACCTATGCTCATCCAAACTCAAATTATTCCATAATGGTTTCATGTTCTTGCTAAGCTGTCCATATTTCTCCCTAAAGCACTGGATAGTTCTGTTCTTTCCTGAGTGATGCCTTGTCTTTTGTCAACTAGCCAAAGTGGAAGACAAGATAGACTGGAGCAGAGTTCATTCTCGCACTAGCTGGGGCTCAGTGAGATACAAACCTTCGGTGCTAAACACTATTCTGTATTCTGTAATTTTACTCATTTTGGAGAAACACATTGCCAGTACTTGCATGAAGTGTGTTTGAGCGCACATGAAAATATTTTAACAATTTAAGGTAAAATCGAACATCTCTCTATATAAAGTTCATTATGTAACATTTTTGAAATGACTTTAACCAAGGGAAACAATTTTACTAAACTCTAACTTTTCTTTAGTAAGGGATTTTGTGATGCTTTTCCTTGCAATCCCCCTCCACTATTCAAAACAAGCATGCATGTATGCATGTGCATCTGTACAAACACACATTAAGTCCAGAATGTTCTTTATTTTCCTGGTGAACTAATTATTCTTAAAGGCCCCAAAAGACCTATACTGGATCATTTTCTCTCCTCTGTACCTCCATCAGATTATAGCTTTCTTTGTTTTTGATTTGAAGATACTCTGTATACAATTCTTGGTGGGGTTTTTCAATAGCTTTTTAATCATTTTGTATTTATCTGTACACACTTGCTCCTAACTCTCTTGTTGGACTCTGATATAGGCAGGGTGTGTTACATCTGATTTGTGTAATTAGCACCTCTTCAAGTTCATACATGTAAGTAAGCTGCTTGGCATGGCTGTTGCTATGGTATACCTGTCCCGTAGACCCCGAAAGTGGCTATTCAAAAACTAAGAGCAATTTCAGCATATATCCTTCCTTCCCTGGGCTACTTAGCTGTTATGGTTTTGCAGTTATTTTCAAGTGAGCCCCATTAACAAGAATCATATTCCAGTTTCCCTTAGGCTCATCTTCTATCCTTCTCCATGGTAATATTGATGCGGAAAACAGTTCATTTCTATGGATTATCTGGAGTGTCTTTGAGCCTCAGAGTGGTAGGCACAGAAGAAAAGGTAGAAGACCAGCAGAATAGTGCTGAAGAGCATCAGAGCCAGGGCAGGTGATGGCCAGTCCTTTCACTAAGAGGCACACAGACAGGGATTCATAAAAGGTCCCCTGAGCCCCAGGACTCTGAGTTCCACCCCAAAGTCAGCTGGCACTTCTTCAGCAGAGTTCACCTTTAACAATTCTAGTTTTCCTCAGAATGTAGTGCTTTTTTTTTTATTCTTTTAATTGCCATGCAGTGTAGATATATCTGGATATCCAGGAATATTCAGAAGTCAGAACAGTAATTATTTTTAACGTGATCAATTAATATCCTAAGTATACACCAAATAAAAGTTCCAAGTGGCCCTATATAGTGCCTTGTCCTATGTCCTAGGTGCTTGATGATAAGAAAGAGAAATAAAGACGCATTTTACCACCTTGTCATGACACCCAGCCTAGAGCGATTCTTTTTCTAGAACATGTTAGTGTTGCGTGTCATTATTATAATGTTCTTCACTTTCTTTTTTGACAATTTCATCTATCTTTTTATTCCTGGAGCTATATTTGTGTGTCTAAACACACAGGCTCTCTTCTCTTTGTGCTAATCATTTTCCCTAACGCTGAATCCATCTCTCCACCCATTTGTGTCTCGGTCCTATGTGCTTTTCCTGTGGTTGCATTCTTAAGAGGTCTCCCTGCTGCTGTAGTTCGGATGATGAATGTCTCCCAAAGGCCCCTGTGTCAATAGTGTGGCCCTAGGATGGCGATTTGGGAGGTGGTGGAACCATATAAAGCAGGCCTACTGAGAGATACTTAGGTTCTTGGGGCCTGCTGTCCAACAGGATTATGGGAACCCCACCCGTTCCCCTTACTCTCTTCGCTTTCTGGCCATGAGGTAAACAGTTTTACTATGCTACATGTTCCTGTCTCTTTATAAGTTGATTATGTCAGGTATTTTGTTATAATGATGGAAATTTGCCTAACACAGAAATACTGTACCAAGGAGAGGGTGAGTTTTGCCATTATTATATACACAACGATGGGGGAGAGCTTATGGAATTGGCTTACAGAAAGGATTTGGAGAAGTTTGGAGGATTGGGGTAGAGAAAACCAAAATCCTGTAAGTAGAGTGTAATGAGTGATTCTTGTGGGGACTCAGGAGACCAGAATGCTGATAGAAATACAGACAGTCAGAATGACTCTGATGAGTTTTCAAATGGAAATGAAGATTCTGTTGGGACCTATGCCTCAGTCCTCCTTTGTTATCAGTTCAAAGATCTGCATGCATTTTGCCAATGCCCTGATACTTGATGGGAGGCCACGCTTAAAGGTGAAGGACTAATTTATCTGGCGGAGAAAATTTCAAGGTAGCATAGCATGTTGGCTGTGGCATGGGTATTACTGGCTGCTTTTTGCCAATGTACAGTGGGAATGAGAGGTAAAAAGCAGCAGAGTAGAAAGGTTTGGAAAATTTGCAACTTGGCCAGGAAAAGAACACATGTAAAGGTACAGCCAAGGAGGGTGTGGGTGCTAGCATGAGTAAAAGAAGGCAAGTGCTTTACACTAAGCCAACGGGACGCTTCCAGGACATTTCAGAAACCTCAAAACTGTAGTAATAGCAGCAATACAATTCTCTTATTTGATGTTATCAGCATTATACATATTTTACACTATCCCATTAAGAGATTTGTCACATTTGAGTCTATTAAATTCACAAATGCAATTCTGTTTATAGAAGTAGCCTGCATCAATGGGACAGATTTACAGATTGCCCACTAGATTTTAGGGTCTGTACCAAATGCTGGGGTCCTGAGACAAATAGGCCAAAAACTTTGTTTATATCAGTCAATGATTAGAAAATCTTAGATATGAGTACACCTACATATCCACATGAGGCAAATAAATTTATATATGTAAGTACATACCTATGTCTATAAATGTGCATGCATGTATACAACGTAATAAAGTATTTGTTTGTTTCCCTATCTCCTGACATATTATTCTTAGGCAACAACTTTTGGTTGTTTTAAGTATGGAAAGCATAATTCAGTATGTCAACCAGTTTATTTCTAAGGAAAATAATTTAGGAAATATGTCATGAATTGCTCTCTGCAAAATCCTTCTTCTGGAAAGTGAATTTTAGGGTTAGCTATTACTTTAATTTAATGTTCTCCTCCCTGAAAATGACATCTTGAAAATTTAGTCACATAAGTGATCTTTAAAAATTCAAAACAAAATTATAAGATTCCTTTACTCTGGCATTAATAACCCATGTCAGCAGTGGGCCTGGCTCCTGAGTCCCAATGTGTGAAATGGTATATGTCACAAGAGATTTAAATGATTGCTAACACGTTCTTCCCGAGCTTCCTCCTTTTCTATGTTGTTGGTGAAGTTTGCTTCAGTTCTTTCCTACTCTCAGCCAAACAATTTTATATAATTATGCACACTGCCAACACTTCTGTTACTATGACATGGAATCTCAAACTTGAGGACAAGATGCATTTATATTGGCATGTTAACATTATTATTGAAAGCAAAAGCACTTCTAATGTGACTCTTCTTATAGACAAGGAAATAACTCCTTCCCCCTTTAATCCCACTTTATGCTCTTGGTTGGCTTGATTCAGTTTCTTTTTCATCTCCCAGAAATCCTATATAGTTCTGTAAGACTATTTAGCCATTATAAGAGCAATAAATACAGAAAACACTACAAAGGCCTTTTGAAAGTTTATTTTCTGCACTCCTTTCTAGGTTGATTGCTTAAAAAGGTACATTATCTTTTTGAGGCTCTTAGTGTCTTATGACATTTTTCTGTGTAGGACTCAATGAGGACAAGAGGGCTTCTCATGCCCTAGGCACCCTCTGGCATATCTTGCAAGTCCTTCGGTGTGAGGCTTTTGCAGCTGTGGACGAGATGGGGCATGAAGCCTCACAAGCAGGTTACGTTCCATGTCATAGCCCTGGTGACCCTGAGACTCAGGGCTGCTGCCTGTAGTGAGGTTCTGGGAGACCTAGAGCCTTTGTGGTTTAGAATGTGGTTTAGAATGTGTTGTGGGCCAGGTACCTTAAAAGTTACACAATCCTCAATGTAATCATTTATGGTGGATGATATTATCTGTGCGTGGTTTATATGTGTGTATTTAGTATATACAGTTGAAGGGAGTGATCCAGGCAGACATGTGGGATCAGAAGTTTTAAAACAGGTGGAAAGCAAGCATGAAGTCCTGCAGACAGACTGTTCCAAGTCTGTCTGAAGAACAGTAAACCATCCTGCATACCTGTGTGAGGGAGTGAGGGACAGCAAAATCAGAGAACATGAGAGGTCGTAGGAAACCAGAGAACAGATTTGTAGCTGGGGAGTACTTAGTTGTTTATCCTGAATAGATGCTTATTTAATAAGATTGATGTTGATACTGCATTGAAAATTGACTACAAAAAAAGGCCTGGAAGAAGTTAAATGGGAGGCTACTGAAGTAAACCAGGTTAGAAACTGTGGTAGCTCGGATAAAGTGGGTGATAAAATGTGAAAAATGGTAAAATTCTGGATATAAATTTAAGGTCTATTGAAAAAGAAATTTCAGACAGGTTGGACTTGGGGTGTGATGGTAGAAAACTTATTAAATAGAATGAACTTTTGGTTGGCCAATGTAAAGAAAGAATGTAGTGCTATTAACTGACAATGGGAAGACTGGAGAAGGAACTGACTTTGGCGATGTATTAGAAGCCCAGTTTAGGGCATTACTTTTTAAATGTCTAGTAAGTAGCTTATTAAAGACATGAGGCAGCGAATTAGGGCTAGATAATTGTAGTTAGATGAATTTAGGAAACATCGGCATACAGATAGTTTTAACAAAAGAGTGACCATCGCCAGAAGATAAACTCTTATAGGAAAAGAGACTTGGGAGATGATGCCCAGGAGGCCATGTAGTCTATGAGATCATTCAACCCTGGGGATTTTGAGGAAAGAGAGAGAATGTTCTAGAAATGGTGATAAGGAATAGGAGGGGACAGTTACTCTGACTCCAGAGGCCAACTTATATACTTACACAAGGTGTGGGAGACCAAATAGCCACTACTGAGGAGGGCACTTGTAGGGAGGCAGGTCTCAGTCAAATTCACAAAGTGTTGGGAACTTTCAAAGATGCTGAAGCTTAGGGATAGGACTGGTGATTGACCTAAAGTTTCATGGGGCGCATAAAAGATTCAGATGAGGTCAGCAAGGCAGCCTATGGAGTCAGATGAGAATTAGCACTTAAGAGATGAAGAATGAGTGTGGAGTCATGGATGTCTTTTGGCGACTGGAATGAATACGGATAAAACATACAGGCTAGTCCAGTGGTCAAAGACACAACACGGGGGAGAGTACGTGAGGGTTAAAAGAGGGTACAACTTGACAGAGGAAGGAAGGAAGACTTCTGGACAAGTGGAGTCCCAGGTAGTGGTGTCTTTTGTGCTCCTGGACTCAGCTCAGTTGTGGTCTGCAGGATTGGCCTTCCTCCAAGGTCCTCTCTAAGGCCTTCACGATGCTTTACACATAATAAGAATCTAACACATATTGTTGGATGAGTTATAAGAATCAAGACTGGGAATAATATGATAAAATTCAAGCTAACTGCGGGCATTAATCACAAAAGTTACTGCTCACTTTCGTTGGGATATTAATCAATAGTCTGGTTTTCACACTGGCAATGGGGACAGGGTAGTCATACCATTTATATTTCAAGTCATGAAATAAAAGGACAGACATAAATTTTATGCAAAAGAACAATGGTACAGAAGTTTGAAGGTTTTGTAACTAAGGTGCATTTTTATGAGCTGTACATTATTTTCTTCATCTGGGAGTATATTTTTCTTTCTTTCTTCCTTTTTTTTTTTTTTTTGTTCTTAATAAAACAAAGTCAAGAGCAACAGCTGTAGAAGAAGGAGCCAGTCTCTTTCAGAACAGACTCTAGAAAAGAAATGTATGGATGAGGCAGGGTGAATTCTCACAATGCATACATCTCTATACCTCTTAGCACCTCCTGACAACTCGGTAAAATGAATGTCTCAGGGTTTGAAATTTTCCGAATGAAAGAAGAGTTTTTTATTTTATTTCATTTTTTCCCCACATGTCTTCTTAGAAGCTAGCTGGTTTCCTTTTTTCTTTTTCTTTTTCTTTCTTTTTTTTTTTTCTTCAGAATTTTTGTTATCTTTGCAATGGACTTCTAAGAGTAGAGCATCTGCCAGTGGAATGTTTCTCTTTGTGTTTTATACAAAGATCGATGCTCAGTTAAGAATGGTAGATATTAAAAGGCTTGAGAAAGGTTTAGGGATTTAAGTAATCCGGTCTGCACTTTACCTCTCTGACTGGAAATATAAATTTGTCTGTTTCATATACGCCTTATATACATAGCCAGAAAGTAATTTTGTACAATATTTTATATACTCTTACCATGATGTAGAATTGTGGCATAATATCAGGAAAAGTTCAATATTTTGAAGCTTTTTGAATTTTGGATTTTTGAATTAGGGATGTTCAACCTGCACATGTATGTGTGTGGATGCGTGCACGTTATATGTGTGTATTCATATATCCAATAACACATGTACAGGTATATATAAATATATATGTATTTATTCATATAAAGACACACACATATATGCGGACACACACACACACATATATGTATATATATAAAAAAAACTTTAGGGTCTTTGAAAATTCTTGTCACTGTTTTTCGTGTACTAATGTTACCCAATTAAAGGATTATATTTAAGGTGATGAAGAGAGATTTGATCTGGAAAGCTCAAACCATCTGGATTCTAGTTTCAACTTTTCAATGACCTTGAAGAAAGGAAGCAATAGCATTGTGCTTCAGAGTCTTCATTTCTTTTCAACTATTATGCCATTAATATTAACTATCTCTTGGAATTGATTTCCATTGCTGGATTTATGAAGATAATTTGCAAAGATGATACAAATGAGTAAAGGGTTTTTGAGGCAGGAGACTAGCATTTTATGCTCCCAGGAGCTTTCTGCTTGAGGGCTGAGGTTGCCTTGGGCACATGTATGGAATACTTAAGAGTCTGACCTGGGAGAATCCATCCACGTGCTTCTCCAGCTCTTGAAACCCTGAAGACACCTCATGCCTTTTGGTTAGCTCTAGGAGCTGACAGTGTTAGCTTGGGCTGGTAAAAACTACAACTCTGCAAGTTCTCCTTCTCCTTGTAACTTGTGTTATTTCCTCATAGTCCATGGAAGTTATATGCAAGAAAGAATGTAGCATATAATTTAGTAGGAAAAATTCTGAGTTCTGGAGCTATCTTTTATTTAAACTTGCCAATTACTGGGAATTTCTCAGTGCTTATATTATAGCCAACACTATCAAAAGTGACCCACGAGATTAAAAAGTGTTAAGACATGAGTTCTGCATGATCTTTCTATTTGGCACAAAAAGATGGAATAACAACATATAATATCAATGGTAAAGTTGTATGTGTATGTGAATGAAAAGCATACAAGAGTTCCTGTACTACACTCTCCAATACCATACACCATTTAATGCTTATCAATTACATGAGGGAGGAAACATTTTAGATTTGCTGGTACTGAACCTTAGAGGTCTTAGGGAACCTTGCAGATCTCAGTCAGGCAGCAAATAGAGTGGACTCATTTGTATGATTCTAGACTTTTCTTTTTCCACTAGAAATAAATTACTAGTAAAATTTTAGGAGCAAAACAGTATTTCTCAGTCATAATACTAATGAACTCCACAGGTTGTTGCTGACAGCTCAAGAATTCCATCCAATAGAAGTTATTATTTAAGATACTTAATTTTTAGATAATTAAAATTAAGAGATTCTTGTGACTATTTACCATCAGTAACTAGTTCTTCAGTTTTTCAGGTGATTAACCAGAAATTAGCAGGTTTCAGCTGAATTCCAAAACATTTACATGCTTCAGAGTAGAGCACTGTAGGCACAACAGTGAGAGCTTGGAATACTTCAAGGATCCGGAGTTAAAAATTCCCTTGTATCCACTGAGTTTCCTCTGTCGAGAGGTTGACTGAGCTCAATGATCTTTGAAGCCTTACCAAAGGAGCAGACCTCAGGGTAAAAATGTAGATCAAGAGATAAGAAGAGTGTAGAGTGCTGAGCAATGAATGAGAGAAACTTTAAGAACCAGGATTACTCTGATCTCTACTGAACAGTGATACCATATGTATTGTCTGAGAAAAATTAGGACATTTAGCAACATGTGCTTGAAATACTCCTTTTGGATTTGTAAGACTCTTGCCAAATCAAGGGGACATTGTAAGCATGCCCAGACCAAACTGTCTGCGTAAGTATTATCTGAAGGACATTGGCAAGTGGACAAATTACTGTTATCTGGAGGAACTGCCTTCCTGCCTGTATGCTAAATCAGCAGTTCCTTGGAGTACCAGTCATACAATGAAGTAAAACAGGCTAGTGATGTCATTTCTATGCACTCTATAAAACCCCCTCCCTGAAATAGCCGGACGTGGAACAGCACTGTGGAATACAGCTGTCCAGCTGGCCACCACTGGATACTGCAGCAAATATTTGTCTATCCAGTCACTGCTGGACGCCCTGAGCAGTGTTAAAGTACTTACTCCTTGTGGATTTGCCAAGTGGAGTCATTGACTGGTACACACCTTTCATGGATCTGCTCAATGATGCTGTTGGACTCCTATGTGCTTCTTGTAGACCCTTCCCTGTTACTATCACTACCCTAACTGCCCATTAGCGTCTGTTAGTAGCCTTATTAAACCTTATTTCTCATGAGCCACGTCTGGGTCTTGGCCACTTACTCCACTGGCCCTGTACACCTGGACTGTGTAGGGAACACTGTAAGACAACCGGACAGCTAAGGATTTGACTGATGTGAGACCTACCTGATTTCCCCATTTATGACCTCAGGAGAAACAATGTGCAAGTTTCCTCTGTCACTAGCAACGTGGCCACATTCCTGGGTTCATAAAGCCTAGGGACATTTTCCACATGTGTAAAATAAAGCTATGTGTACTTGTAATGTTGTTACTACCTGCATTAGTTAGGGCTCGCTAGAGGAACAGAATTATAGAAAGTATATGTACAGTTATGCCTATTAGGTAGGCTTACAGGACCAGACGTGGGAGGGTCCACGTGGCCAGGTGTGCTCTGGAGAGCTAGAAGATTTAGTAATTCTCAGCTCAAGAAGGTGGAAACTGCAGAAAAAGGGGGAACAAGACTACAGCCCCCATGTGAGATTTAAGGCCTGGAACTTAACTGGGGAGTTGCTGGGATGAGACTGTGTTGAAAGGCTGAAGAAACTGGAGACCCAAAGACTGGTGTCCAAGGACAATGACAGCAAAGAAGGCACCCACTGAAGGAGACCGCAGGTCTTGAAAATGGGCACACTGCTGCCTTCTTTCTCTTTCTAATTCCATCCAGGCTACCAACCTATTGGATGGTGCCAGTCACAACTAGGGTGGGTCCTCCTCCCTTGGTTTGCTGGTCTGCATGTCAGTCATCCACAGACACACCCAGAATGGCGTCTTATTAGTGTGCTAGGCATTTCTTACTCCAGTCAAGTGACACATCGCAATTAATGGTCACACTACTAATTGTAGTTCATATGTAAAACATGTCATGGTTCACAATAAGTAGTAATTCTTATTATGAGAAAACATTTTCTACAAGTAATTCAAAGTTTACTGGATATTTACTAGGTGTTAATAGCTGTTGAAATACGTCTCTCATAACTTGACCTTGAAGACTCTCTAATTCTCTGAAAGGTTAACTGCATCAGGTGAAGCAATATGGTATCTATGAAGGCCAAGGATGCTCTGTAACTCTTGCTGCCTCTACGTATTGCACACAGACTCATTATTAATACATATAATCAGTTTTAGAACAGAATTTGAGCTGCATAGTGTTTGTGCTTTCTTCGTTATCTCATATTTGGATAATTCGTACTTTTGAGGCAGTTTAATGCTACTCAGATTATTTCATAATTAGTGTTTGCTGTCAAAGATTGGACACTCCATTTTCACTGTAGCATCTTATATTCCCATAGTAACTCTAACTGAAATGTAATAATTAACTACTCGATTATGATTTATAGAAACATATTCTTTAAGAAATAAGCAGTATTAAATACTGTAATTATAAGAAAAGTGAAAGAGTTACAGAAAATTATACAGAAAAGCCAACATATTAAATCCTTTACTATTATAAATTATATTTCAATTAATTGCTGCTTCATATAATTTAATTTTCTTGATTTCCCTTCCAGATTTGAAAGCTACAGCTCACTTTGATATTTTATATTTCAGTTTAAATCCTTTTGCATGCATAAGTAATATTTCAGTGTGCCAGTTCTTTCCATTCAGGGGGAAAATATGAAAATTTCCTGAATATAAGTTATTCATAGAAGATATTTCTTTTTCTTTCACAATTTTGGTTCACATCTCCTTCTGTTCTTGCAAAGTCACAGAGCGAAATCAGAAAAGGAATCCTCCACATAAGACTACTTTTTCCTTGTGTGAATGATGCATGGATTCTTCTATATACTTGACTCTTTGTTATCATTATGTTTTCTTTTATTTCTATTTTTTTGTTCATAGACAGGTTTGCTTTATCCCTCACAGTTGAGCCAAACCTTTGGCATCCCACTTAATGTAAGTTTCTGAAACAGTCTGAAATACCTGCTTTTTATTTTTATTTTAATTTTATTTTTTTTGGTACAACTCAGGCCCTTGTACTTGCAAGGCAAGCACTCCAACCACTGAGCCAAATCCCCAGCCCTGTAATACCTGGTTTAAACGCACCATTATTCTCCTGGCACTCCAGGCCATCAATCATAAAACTTAATTTGAGTGAAATATCACCAAAATTATAAACTTCAGATTAGATAGTGATTTTTTTTTATGAGAAAACAAATTATTGGTGTGAACAGCACTTTTCTCAAGGGAAGAATTCAAATGACAGTCATCTTTGGTTTAGACAGCATTTTGTGGGTCAGACAGAAGATGCATCCACTGGAGGATGAAGATTCTTGAGACAGTTTGGGAGAGTCCCTAGAGGGAATGATTGAGTTCTGGAAGCCTCAGAGAGCAGATTTACAGCGTGTGAAACTCCATTTGTACTTCCACTTTCTTAAGTGAAATTCAGAAGCAAACAATGGCAAGTATAAGTTACGCATTCCAACCGAATAATATGGGTTAGATAAAATGGATAAGGTGAGTGGAAAGGAGCTTAGAGGAGGAGAAAATGTTACAGATAGATCAGATTCTGTCTTAAATAGAGCAGCCTGACTCAGTGAGCTCACCATCCGATGAGACATCACCAGATAGTGTAGCATACGAGTCTCTATCAAATCAATTAGTGTACTGAATGCTATCATGATGTCTTTTGTTATTGTTTTTTCATTTCAAAGTAATTCATTTTATGTAGTCTTATAGGTCATTCGGTCTAGTTTGGAAAAAATAATGTACACAAAATGCTGAATGGGACCATCATTAATTTAGTTAGTTCCTCTCAACATCACCTTCCTTGATATGAAAAGCAGCGTGATAATACCTAAATGTACCACAGTGGGTGGTGCTCACGGTGACTTTACATGGCCCTGGGTGGGCCTATGCTGTACTTTGTTTGATAGAGAAGAATTGGTATGTAAGATCCCCGAAGTGCATTATTAACTTGTAATTTTGTGCTTACACAGAGTAGGTACTCAGAAATATTTGTTGGTCGAAATAAATAAATTCTACCCATTTTTAGTATAAAAACAGCATCTAATAATGCTTTGATGTTTCTGCTTTGTCGTTTAGTAGTATTTCAGGTTAAATAGTATTATCTTTGCTCACTAGTCTTACCTACCATGAGTATTATCTTTGTGAATAACACTGAGATAATTCAGTCAATGTGCTAGCCGAGTATACTTCATTGTGTGTGAGTACACCTTTTTACCATTCATTTAATGCATATACTTTCAGCTTTCACTTTTTCTTGATCACATGGCTCAGCCGGGTTTTTTTTTTTTTTTT
>PVJO010021207.1:0-30509 GCA_004026905.1 Hystrix cristata | reverse complement strand
TTCTTTCTTTTTATTTTTTTTGGTATCTATATGTATTTCCCCCCTTTTAGTTTCAGTGTTGATTTTTATATTTTGATTATGGGAGGTTGCTTGAAGACAAATATCAATACTTTTTAGGAGAGTCCTGTTTGTTCAGTGTCTTCTAGGCATATGTGATTCTTGGCTCTCGTGGTTGTCTCAAGACCCTGGATTATGTTAACGATTATTACCTCAGATAATTACAGTATTAGCATATGAGAATGTACAACTGGTTATAGCCTGTATGGCACACTCGTTACCCTAGTACATTAACAATAGCATCAATTACATTCATGAAATTGACTGACTGTGATAGAAATTAACTTTGTATCTTTAACCATAAGAGCAAGGTCTACACCGTCATAAAGCAGAATCCAATATAAACCAGGAATTTGCATGTAGTGGGTATTTTGTTAGTAGAGTGATTTTTCTCCCTTGCTTGTAGCAGGGATAATGAGGGATCGGAAAAGATATAGAGGTAATGAGGAAAGTTCTATTAGATGTAAAACTTACAATAGGATATTACTTATGCTTTGGGAAACTTGAGTAGATAGTTTACAAACAGTGAAAGGTGATAGTAGTGGGTCAAACCATGTAAATTCTATACAATATTAACTCATATGAAAAAGGAAAAGGAGAGAGAAAACAAGAAGAAAAGGAAAAACAGCATTTGCTTAAGGAAGGAAAGATATGAGCCAAGCAGGAGTCAATAAAAGTAAAAATCAAAACAACAAAAACAGAAAAGAATATGTAGATAAGAGAATGTATTGGACAGGTATCAGGATGAATAAGAGAAAGAGAAAATAAGCAGAAACAAAACATATATATATATATAATGTATACATACACATACAGTGGGATTTCTCTGATGGCCACCACTCTGTGGGGGGGCACAGGAGGAAACCTGATTCTGTGCTTGTTAGCCCTACTGTGCCTGCAGTGGTCAGTGCTGTGTACTATGTTGATCCTGGCCTCCAAGCATGAAGTCTGGGGGCAGTTGTCAGACTGCAGCAATCTGGGGGATCTTTGGTAGCCCACCCACGTCTCCTTATTGTTTATGTCTCTAAAAGTTCCTTAGTGGTGTGGGTATTGTTGGCTTTACCAGATAGTGATGGCTTATATCAGAAGAGAAATGGGAAAAGGAAAAAAAAAAAAAAAGAAGACACTGAGGGAGAGAGGTAACAGTGCTTTCAGTGTAAGGTGTTTCCCACCCTATTTGACGTTCACCCTGCTGGTGCGCAGGCCAAGCCAGTGCAAATCCGTACAGGGAAGTGGCCTGACCTGCAAGCTCAAGCCTTCTGCCCACGATGGAGTCCGGAGCTGTCTTCCCCCACGTATCCCATCTTGTGCCACAAAACTTCATCATTCATCCAGCCTGACATCACCCTCATCCATCTTTGGTTTTACATAGATGCAGGAAATCTCAAGGAGGTAGAAAAAGCTGACGTTCTGTTGGGTGGATATTGCAATGATCACTAGCTGTCTACCCAATAACCAGTGTCCTCTCCTACTTAGCAGAAGGCAATGAAGTGTTCAAGGAAGTCTCAACAAGAGGAGAACAGTAGGCGCTCCTGAAAAACCACTGGAAAGAGTGACTCTGCTGAGAGTGGACTCTTTTGTCCCTTGACTCCTCTCTTCTCCCTGTTGGCAGGTTGATGTGGCCTCTTATAAAAGTCAGAAAACAACTGGATAATATGTTTAAGCCACTATAGTTAAGTTTTAATTCCTAGCAGTGCTGCTACTGTGACTTGTCCCTGATAGAACATAAAACAAGGAGATTTAGAGCAGCCTCCTGGCCTTGGCAGATGTTCCTCAGAAACAGTCATTGAAATTGGCCTTCTGTGTGTTTGTCTTCCACCCTAAATGGTCAGTTTCCTGCAAGCAAATATTGCCTTATTCATAGCTGTGTTGTAGCACCCAGCCCAGAGCCTGAGGCAGGGAGAAAACTCTGCAGGTGCATGTTGAATGAAGGCACAGAAGTGGCAGTGGAGTCTGTTGTTTATTTTATTTATTTATTTATTTATTTATTTATTTATTTATTGGTGCTAGGGATCGAACCTAGGGCCCCGTGCTTGCAAGGCAAGCACTTTAACCTCTAAGCTAAATCCCCAACCCCTTATTGTTTATTATTGACTCCTTGGACTTGGCTAAAAGATGAAGCTATACGCCATCAGCTGCTATTTTACCAAAAATGCAAAATGTACCAAGTCCTACTATGTCCATGCAGTGGTTGACTGATCAATGCCTCCTTGCAGTAAAAAGAAACCCTTCTTGGGCCTTAAAATATTCACCTGACAATAAGCATCATGTGCCTTGGCAGACCAGTCCACTGTGTTAGTCACTGTCCCATCCCTGAGACAAAATACCCAACAATTGAAACTTAAAGGAGAACAGGTTTATTTGGGCTTATGGTTTGAGTCCATGCACGGTTGACTGACTTCAAGGCAGAAGAGGTACAGCAGAAGGGCACAGTGGAGAAAAGCTGCCCACCCCATGACAGCCCGGAAACTGTGAGCTAGAGGAGGGCCTGGGGATCAGAACATACCCTTCCAGGCCGCGCCCCCAGTAACCCGCTTCCAACCAGGCCCCTCCTCCTGACAGCACATTTAGCTACTGAATTCTCAATGGACTAACCCACAGCGGAGCACACAGTGATCCAGTCACTTTCCAAAAGTCCTTCCTCAAGAGACTTTTGGAGGACATTCTTGGTTTAAACATAGCATTCATTTTTTCCACTACATTTTTAGTGAGGATCTTTTAGCACTTGATGAATTAGTCTTAATACCTGCCTGGTGAGTCACATACCCTCACTCCCCAGCTTCCCGGTGAAAAACCCGAGGTTTAGAGAGTGAACGATGTACCCAAGGTCATGTGCCGTTCTTTAGAAAGGCCAGGCTCTCAACCCAGTTCTTTCAGTGTTACGTTTTTCTACATTGCTTAGCTGCCTTTCTACTTCACAGCAGTCTCAGAACTGAGGTTGAGCTGTTCTTAATTCCAAAAGGGAAAACAGTGCATTGAAGGAGGCCTCTGCTTCCACCCCAGGACCTGTAGTTCCTCCAGCAGCCAGTGGATACCTCAGGGGAGAGGAGCAGGGCCAGGGATCCCCAGGAGCTAAAGCCCCAAAGTCCCTCCTAAGATCTGAAAATGTGTGCAATTGCCTAAATTGAAATCAATATGCTGCTTGGCTGGAAGACTGCACAATTGTTTTTGAAGCTGGTGTATTATGTTCTAAGTGTTTAATCTGGCAGAGGCCATAAAAGACAAGTTCCAGGCCATTTGGAGCTTATATTGCGAACATGATGGTCGGGGAGGCAGCTAAAACCAAAAAACGACATCAGTCTCAACAGAGTGACCAAAAAATTGGTCTGATTCTGATGTGGATGCTAAGCAGCAACATCAGGTGAGAGAGCTTCTTTTAACAGGAGAAAGGCAGTAAGCAAAGCAACATGGTCAGACATCAGATCTTGCTTTTTAATGTTCGGGGAGGCTCCCTGAGATCTCAGGCAAAATCAATACATCTAAGGCAGACGTGATGACTTGTAGTGCCAGATGGCCAGGAAAAGCAATCCTCCTCCAGATGCCAAGAGAGAGTCATTGAGCAAATAACATAACCCGGGTCTAATGCCCTGTATGCCCAAGGGGGTATATCCTCCCAGCCTGAAGCCTGCAGCTGGAAATAAGCACGTAGCTAGTCCTCACAAGGAACTCTGCCCATGGAGACTTCCCAGCTGAAGGAGAAAGGAGTGTGTGGTGTGTAAATGCTCAGACCTGTGTCAGTGAGGTGGATTCGACTTCAGCTTTCCACCCTGCTCAGTGCACAACCTTTCCTAACCTCCTAGGCCTTCATTTCCTCATCCATCCTATGCTTCACAGGAGTAGAAGGAGTACTGGTCTACCAGCATCATTGTGACAATTAAATTAACTAATTGGCATGGTCTCTGGTATATACTTAGATGTCTGAAAAATGTCACAGCTTAGTATTAAAGTTTTCAGCACATGGACCAGACTTAAGAGTATTTAAATACCCGGGCAGGTCACCACCCAGCTTCTTCCTCCTTTCCTCAACATTAGGTATTTTCTTGGTAGTGGATGGTACTTGGCAACTCTTAATATCAGGTCAAAGGTGTGGCATTAGGACTTCAGAAATGGTAGAATTGGAGCCTTGAAGCAAGCTCACAGAAGTGAACCTGGGATTCATCAGCTTGAACCCTCTCTCTTGAAATATTCTCAGGGCACAAGGACCTTCATAGATTATACTTTATTACACCAGGATCAAGTACTTCCTAATCATTCACACTGATTTCTCACAATTCTGTGAATAAATTGTGGCTCAGAGAGGGTAGGAAGCATGCCCACAGTGATAGAGCAACCTCAGGAAGTAGCAGAAACCATGGTTTTTCCAAACTTAGATTTCTAAATCCAGTATTCTTCCCGCTATATCACAGCTGTGCCTTTATTTATAGGCACATAAATAAGACTGAAAAAGAAATATTTAGCTTCCTTAAGAAAGCCAACAGTTTTTAAGAGTCTATAAAATTACTTCCATCTAACCCATCTGTCTGTGGAAACTTACTACATTAATTACAAATGTTGTTACCTGTTCATTTAACCGAGAACAAATATGCAAAATTACTAATCGTAAGGCCGTGTTGTGCCAATTGTTTGCATACCTAGCTTTTCACTGAGAGACAACACTGTGTAGCAGAAAGCATGGGGGCTTTAAAGTCAGAGAAGTGGGTTCAGATCTTGGCTCCGTGGTTTACCAGTTCTGTAACACTGGACAAGCTACTTAACTTCACTGAAGCTCAAGTTCCTCCTAGGAAAAGCAGTTTTTAATGCCAATTTCAGGGTTACTGGAAGGATTAAATAACATAATATATGGAAGTCACCTTGTACAGTGTCTGGTACCTCAGCAAGTGCTACATCATAGGAAGCTATTCCTAGTGAAATAACTATACTTCTTAAAAATATTCCCAAGTTCATTCAGAATGGTGGTGAATGCCTACAATCCCAGAACTCTGGAAGTGGAGGCAGGAGGATCACAAGCTCCTGTCCTGCCTGGGCAACTTAGTGAGACCCTGTTTTACAATAAAAAATAAGAAAGGCTGAGATATAGCTCAGTGTGAAGGCCCTCAGTCCAATCTCAAGTATTCCCCCCAAAAAAATCTCCAACTCAAACAAAATACTAGTTCAAATGAACAAGTCTCACTAAACACAGCAGTCTAATAAACCAGCAATCTCATTTTCAGGAATTCAGCCCACAGAAATAGTCATGTCTACAGGGAAAAGTGTATGTGTACAATAATATTAATTATAGAATTGTCTAGAGTGGTGGAAAATGGGAAATAACCTATGTATCCATCAAAAGAGGATTGGTTAAATAAACTATGATTTATCTATTTTAGGGAAACGTTACCTGCAGTGTCATCCAGCCTCTGGTACAGTTCACCTTTGCTGCTCTGCATGAAATCTACCAGGGAGATGTCAAAAAGGGCCAGGTACAAATCTTATTGACAGACACACAAGAGGCCCAGATGTGGCCTCAGCAATCGATGTAAAAGGCAGCATACTATGCAACCTTTAACAAGAAAATCAAGTTGACCTATAAATATTTAGGCAGAAGGATATCCACGAGGATTCCTATAAATCATAAGAAAAAGACAAACAGTGCAAGAAAACTTGAAGTAAGAATATGGACAGGCAGTTCATACAAAAAGAAATTCCAATAGCCACTTAGAAAAATTACTCTGCTGTCTAATTGATCAATTTTTCCAAATGCAAAGTAAAACAAAATGATCCTGTTTTTTCACTCATCAGGTCTGCAAAAATTAAAACACTGACAAAATCAAGTGTTGGTGATATGGTAAAGAGTTCCCTTATACACTGTTGAAAAAATATAAATGAGGGCAGCCACTTTGGAAGGTTCTTTGGCAGAGTCTATTAAAATTGCAATTGTGCTTACCCTTCGACCTAGTGTTTCTTCTTCCAGATTTCTACCCAGGGAACCACTTGCTCATGTGTACAAGAAGACTGGATAGGAAGCTAATTGAAGTATTCTAATAGCAAGGAATTGAAAATGACCTAAAGGTCCACCCATAATGGAATAGGAAAATATAATGTGGCAGGATGCAATTCAGCAATTACAAGGAATAAACCAGCTCTACGTTCATAAACGTAGATAGATCTCAGAAATACAATGCCAAGTTTCAGAGCAATCCTTACAGTATAATACAATTTACTTAAGAATGCAGATCCAAAGTCAAGTAATACTACATATGCAATACACATATGCAACGATATTTAAACATCTGGAAGGGTGTGCAGTAGTTTTCTTAAGGCATAGGAGAGAAGTCCAGGTTTATAGGTGGTGGCCAAAGGGGACTTAGCTTTACCTATAATGTCCTAACTTTTAAAAAACAATGTATCTATGTATTATTCCATCATTCAAATAAATTTGACAAAAAAGATGCTCATGATTTAGTCAATGAGCAGCTGAGTTGCAAAACCACATATATTGTATGGTGTTACTTTACTTTTTAAATTATACATTGTTCTTGCATGTGTGCATGCCCATCTGGAAGGGCAAATACCAAATAGTAGGATTGTATTGTTGGTGGGAACCGAGGGCTGGGGACAGACATGCTCCTTTTATGCCTGATGAGGCAGGATGGTGTTAAAGCTGTTCTAAAGCTGGATTGGCCAGGTCTGTCCCCAGCTATGCTACTCCTTCAGAGCCATGTGGCCATGGAAAAGCCTATCTCAGTTTTCTCATCTGAAAAATAGGAATAATAATATCTGATAAAGTGCTTACTAAGGGCCACGGACTTTTATAAGTGCTTTCAATGCAATTACCTCATTTTTTTCCTCCTCTCAAGTCTATGAGGTGATATCATATCCAGTTTAGATGAGGAAACTGAAGTATAAAAGGGTTCAGTGACTTGCCGAAGGCCACAATGCTGCAGAGTGGTAGAGCTGGCTCCAGGGACCACAACATTCTGTCATAACCATTACTCCGCACAAATTACTGCTGTCTTCATGTTGTATGTTTAAGTATATATAGATTTTATAAACCTCGAATTTTGCAACTTAGAATAATATGTATGTAAGTGTGTATCAGTTTCCTACAGATGCTGTAACATACTGACTTAGTGCTTCAAACAATAAAACATTGTTTTCTACAGTTAAGGGGGTCAGAAAAAAATCTAAAACCAGAGTGTTGGCAGGGCTGCAGACCTTCAAAGGCTTTACAAGAGCATCTGCTTCCTCGCCCTTTTCCAGAGGCTACAGGAACCTGCGCTCTTCGGTTTAGTCCCTTTCCCCATCTTCAGAGTGTGTCTTCCGACCTCTCGGTCACATCTCCCTTTTCTGACTGTGTCCCTCTTGTAATGGTCTTGTGATGACAGAGGGTTACCCATGTACTCCAGAATGATCTCCCTACTGCAAAGCCCTTAAATGAATCACACCTACAAAGTCCTTTTTGTTACATAAGGTGGCACATTCAGAGTCCAGGGATGAAGATGCAGCTCTTTGGGGGCCATTATATGCGTGTATGTGCAGTCATATGGATCTATACACATATATGCATTCACACATAAAAAAATTAAGGAAATCAGATATATTACACCACACATGCATAATGCATGTTGATTAACAGCATATTAGACACAAACTATGTTTCTATACATAGACTTCTTAATGGCAGAAGTCTGAGCTTAGGAAGAGGAAATGCGGCTGAGTCTCCTGCCAGGAGATGAGAGATCAGGGAACGGGAGGCTCACCGCCCCCGTCTGTCTATGTGGTTGGGAATCACTCATCTAGCCCAGTAAAGCTAGGTTAGAAAAAAAGTGGCAATTCTCTGGATACGTAAGTTCCCTCCCCTCCCCCAGCAGATACTTGATTTGAGACAGCAGGATAATTTGAAGCCCCCCGACACACACACACACCAGGGGTCAGGCCACAGACCCACGGAGGATCAGTGGGCTGTTCGTTCACACTGGCCCCCGGGCCAGGCCTGCATCAGTTATGACACACTTTCCAGCACCCCTTTGCTGGGGTTTTGGCAATGTCTCCTGAAACAGAGTTACTCTAACCAGCCTAAGCACTAAATCTTCTGCTCCAGGAAAGAAGACAGCCTTGTGGTTTCCTTGAGAAATCCTAGCATCTGGCATCCGGCTCAAAGAGCCTCAGCGGTGCCACAAAGTTGATTCTGTTTCTTCTTGAAAACACTCCCCGCTCAGTTCCATGCATTTTAATTTCCAGTCAGTCTTGCTTTGTCAAGGTAACCACACTGCTGCCGAGTGACAGACCTCCGCGGCTGTTCTGCAGACCCTCAGTTACCTTCCGGCTGAACGATCCAAGAGACCATCTGAAGCTTCCTTCCCCGCCACGCCAGGTTGCCTGTCCTCACCCAGCCCCGCCATGTGCATCTTGGCTTTGACTATCTGTCTCTGCCAGCACACCCTGCTGCTGCCGGGTGGTCAAGAAAGAGGCAGGAGACCCTCTGCAAGCGCCATACAGGGAGCGAGCCTGAGCAGACCAATTTAATGTCCCTGTCACTAACCTGTCACCACATCTTAAACCAGCCATTTCTACTTGCTGAGTTTTCTTATCAAACTAGTTTACGGAGACAACTGACATCCCAGTTCATAGCCAGCCTGTGGTATTATCACATGCATATATTATAGATGACCATGAAGATTTCTTCCAGCTTAAAGAATCTATAAGGTTTTATTGGGGTAGCTCTGAGTTGTGTATGGAAAACAATTAATCTAGCCCGTGATTTTTGTAATCAAAATTATTTAAAATGAAAAGTTTTTACAATTGAAAATTTCCAGGCTTGGTCAGAAATGTGATTGCTTAAACATATTTTCCCTTTCTACATTCCTATACAAATCTTTAAAAGGCAATGGGTGTTGAGGACACATAAGCAGTATATTCTATCTGGAGTCAATTTAGAATTCCTGTCTTATGAGATATAGTACACCTCTTGATACCACAAGCTAAATGACTAAGAGGCGTTTTTCTTTCTCATTTTAAATATGATTCATAACCATCAAATGTAACAAAAGTCCATGAGCCCTAAGGCATAGCAGTATAAAAAAGAGAAGCAAGAGCTACACATTTAGAACAGGAGATGGCGGGGTGGGGGGAAGAAAATGGGGAGATGTAGGTCAAAGGATGCAAAGTAGCAATTATATAGGATGAAGTCTTGAGATCTAATGTACATTATGAAAACTACAGTTAATGAAAAAAATCATCCTCCCTTATCCACGGGGGTATATGTCCCAAGACCCCCAGTGGGTACCTGAACCAATGGACAGTATGGAACCCTATATATGTCACTTAGTGCCAGAGTTAATCTGTTTCGTGTTTCATGTTTTATGCCCTGCTGCTTCTTTTGCATCACTACTCTTAAGCTTTGGAGCCATTAATAAGGAATATAAAGGTTACTTGGATACAAGCACTGCAATACCACAACAGTCCAACTGCTAACTGGAGTAATAGCTAAGTGACTATTGGACGGGTAGTCTATATATGGTGAATACACTGAACAAAGACATAGTTTACATCCTGAGCAGGATAGTAGGAGATTTCCTCACACTACTCAGAATGCCAGGCACTTTCAAACATAAGAATTACTTCTGGAATTTTCCACTTAGTATTTTTGGACCTCAGTTAACTGCAAGTAGCTGAAATCACAGAAAGCTTAAAGACAGATAAAGCGAAAGTTATGGCTCTGTATTATATTTGGAATTTTTGCTAAAAGAACAGATTTTAAGTACTGTTACCACAAAAATGTGGTTATTATGTGGGATGATGAGTATGTTAATGTTCTTGACCATATTAACTATTGAATTATCTATATGCACATCAAAATATATTCCATGCCTTAAATATTAACAATAAAAATTTTAAAGAGAAATAAACATTTATTGAGCACCAGTTATGTGTCAGACACTGTATCAGGCACTTTCTATGAGGCAGATATTATCCTAAACTTCAAATGAGGAAATACAGAGATGATATGTACGTGACCTATGTCACTCAACTCCTTAAGTAGGCATTGGGATCCATTATGTCTCTAATTTCTACGCTTTTTGTTTTTTATCATGCCATCTCTCCGGCAGGTTGAAGTAGGATAAATTTTCAAACAACTGCAGAGAAGAGAATGTTGGATGTGACCATAAAATTCTTAATATAAAAGATTATGACAAATAAAGTTAGGTTTAGTTCATCATAAAACTGAGCTTCAGTTCTCTTAACATTTAACAGAACATTTATGGGTATATTATCCCAGAGGGAGAGAGTCCAAACTTGTAAGCATATTCTTGGAATTCGGCCATAGAAATCAGGTCAAGCTTCCAATTTTTTTCCCCAAAATGCGCAGAGGTCTTTAATACCTCCATAAATCTGTTTCTGATTCGCCAACCTCTTCACCCATAAATGGCACAGGCTCAGCCAGTACCTCCCAGACAGTCCCGACAGCCCAGGCAGCTGGAGGTATCACAGGGAACATAGGCAGGAGTTTTGTCATAACTCTTGATGGGGTAGTGTCATCCTCAGAAAGAGCCAGGAGGAGGGAGAGGCAGGGCCCATGTGGTTTCTTGATCACCGAAACATCTCCTGGCATCACGCACCCCTCTCCCGCTGCCCTGCCAGAATTTTAGTATAAAAGAACTCAACATTACAAGGCATGGCCCTGCTCTCTCTCTTCTACCTTACTACGTCTCAAGATCTGTCAGCAACTGTAACAGCTGATGGATGTAGATCGCTTCTCAAATGAGGAAGCCAAAGAGCTCAGTCAAAAAGCTCAAAGCATTAAGAGACATACTACCACTCACAAAACATGAATTACAAATTGACTCTAGGTCAAGGTTTCTTAAATTCAGCAATACTGGCAATTGGGACAGATGATTCTTTGTAAGAATTACACAGCAGAATGGTCTGTATCTCTCATTTCCAGTTTATTTCCCCCGGCTGAATCCTACCCATTCTCCAGCCTTCTGCAGAGACATGACTTCTGTGCGGTCTCCAAGTTTCCACAAGTCTGGATTTTGTGTTCCCCCTAGTGTACCCTCATGCAGCCTGAACTTCTCACTCTGAACATCCATGGTAATGGTCTGTTAACTTGGATTGTATGGCAGAGAATTTAGACAGTGTTCTGACTGTCCAATATTGTGTTTGTTGCACCCATTTAATCCCTCATTTGTTGCCATTGTCCCCATACAGCATCCTCACCAAATTGTGATCAAGCTTCTACCTTTATACCTTCGATAGTGAACAATCCACTACTTTTCAAGACTACCATCTTATTGCCCCCCAAAAGTGGGTCTTAATCATAACTTCCAATCATAATTTTATACTCTCTTCTTGGCTGTGATTCTACCCCTGGGGGCCACTACTTTCAGACTGACAGACAAATACAAGCAACTCACATCCCAGGCTGATGTCTCTCAATCACTTTTCTCTTTTGAGTTTGACCAATCAGCTGTGCCTGTTCGGGGAATACAGGCCTCTGACTTTTTGAGTGAGAGGTGCATGATGAGACAAGAAGGCACAATAAATCTCTTCCAGGTCAGCCTAGGTGCTTGGGTCTGCATCTGGGTTCTAGCCTCACTGAGCAGAGATTACGATACTCACTACTCAATATATGGAATCAGAAGTCCTTCTACTTTCGCCTAGTTTTTATGAATGGTCCCGGGACACCAAGTGGTGTCAAACTCTACATACTCCTTTGGGAAGTCCAAATGGTTGTCCCAAGTCTCAAATGGCTGTACAATTTGACCAACGCAGGTAGCCCAAAAAGAAGTTCAGTACCTGGAGGGAAGAGAGGGAGCAAAACAGCACAAGATGCCTGAGTGAAGCCAGAGGTGGTGCCCTTTACCTGGTACCATGCCAGGCCCTTGCCTTCCCTGAGGCTACTTCAGACCTTCCAGCACTCTGTACTCTAGGGATCCCTCAATCCTCAGAAAGGAGCGGTCACATTCATATCCGGCCAGCAGCACCCTGACCTTCAGATATGGCCTCGGTTCTCTCATGGAAGAAAATCTTGTCTTCCTGAGGAGGCCCTTGTCTCCACACCCACTAAACCATTCTTCCACTGATGCTAAAAGGATCTTTCCAGTACAAAAGTCCAGCCCTGTTACTCCCCTGCTCAAAGCCATTGAATGATAGTCCACTACCTTCAGAGCAGGGTCTAAACTGTACACTGCTCCTCTCCTCTTCCTGGGGTCATAACTGACTCCTCTCATGTATTTCCCATAGTAAACATCTCACACATATGGAAATTTCCCCAAAGGCCCATGATCCCTAGTATTGTCACGGCCTCACATGCTCCAGTCCCTCTGCCTGGAATGAGCCTCTACTCTCCCATCTTCATCACGGAAGCATCACCACTGGTCCTAAAATAATCAAGTCCAATCTTCTCTAGAAAGCATTCTGCGACCTGTCCACCCTACTCCATACACTTTATGTTAGCTTTTCACTATGACCAAAAATAATAAGGAAGAAAGCTTTATTTGGCTCATGGTTTCAGAGGTTTCAGTCCACGGCCAGCTGGCTCCGTTGCTTTAGGTCTGTGGCATGGCAGAAATACCGTTGCAAAAGGGCATGACAGAGGAAAGCTGCTCACCTCATGGCAACCAGAATGCAGAGAGGGGGAAAGAGCCAGAGAGGAAGAGACTGAGGACAAAACATAGTCCCCAAGGTCAAGCCTTCATGACCCACTCCCTTTAAGCAGGCCCCACCTCCTAAGTTTCCTTTATGTCCTGATAATACCATCAAATTAAGACCTCATCAATGGGTAAATCCACAGATGAAGTTAGAGCCCCCTTGACCCACTGACCTTCCTAAAGCCCCACCTCTAAACACATGAAACTTTCAGGAGACATTTATGATCTAAATCACAACACACTCCCAGGCTAAGTTAGTTGCCCCTCCTTTGTATTCCCAAGGTCATACATTTACCCCTAATATAAACAACATTCATCACAAACTTCTATATGTCTTTTGATCTAATTTCCTCTACTCCTCTCCAAATCAGAACAATGACTAGTCTCATGTATAGCCCTCCTGCTCAGTACACAGCCTGGCACATTGTAGGTTCTCCCTATATGTTTTTTGAATAAACGAATGGCCTGTGACAATTGAAAACATGAATAATTTTACTACTTAGCTTGCATTACATTACTATAACAAAATGTCAGAGATAATTAGCTTATAAAAAGGAAAGGTTTATTTTTGGCTTATGGTTTGGGAGGAGTCAGTCTATGACCTGTTGATCCATTGCACTGGGCATGTGGTGGCACATCATGGCAGAAGTATTTAGGCAAGAAGCCTTCTCACTTCATGGCTGGTTGCCAAAGAGAAAGAGCAAGAGACCAGGGTTCCACAATCCCCTTGGAGGGCACACCCAATAACCTAAAAACTACCACTAGGCCTCATCTCTTAAAGATGTCACCACTTCCCGATAGCACCACCCTAGGGGAAAAGCCTTTGGGAAATATTCCAGATCCAAACCATCAGTCACATTATGAAAATTCCCACATGCCGTGTATAGACCATAATCTAATTAATAATATATTAACATCTCTTATGCATCTCTTCCAAATTATAAGACCTTTCCAAATCCATGAACCGTGGTCTAAGATTTCACTGTGTAATACAGTAAATGTACTGTACATGTGCTATTTAAATTCATTAAAGTTAAAATTTGAGTTATCCAGTGACATTAGGCATTATTGTTGACTTTTATATTAGACAGTACAGATATAAAACATTTCCATCATTGCAGAAAGGTGACTAGCAATGCTGGTCTAGGACAAGGCATCTAAATTGGGAACACAAAGCAGAACAGACATACGCTTTTAGCCTCAATGAGATCTGATGTAGCTTTGGAAGAAATATTGTCCCCAGTATTCCCTGGATCAACTGTCCTTTTTAAGGACAGCTCATTATGGCTCATCAGATACTAGGCAAGCATTTCTGTCTTACCTACGGTTCTAAATATTCATTTTTGCATATATATAAATGATCTCTGTGTTGTGCTGAAGCACTCATTTTAAAATTTCTAACTCCTTAAAATTATTTTTTTATAATTACCATATGGCACACTGATTTACAAGGGTGTTAAGAGACTTAATTAATGTTTGCTTGAAACTCTGCCTGTCAGGGTTGCTATTAGGAGATCCACTGAGATTCTACTGGTAACAAAAAGTTGGGAGGAAAACCTTAGCTTATTCACATGGAGACACACAGATAATGGGAAGAATTCCCTTGTCAGTTTTAATTTATCACTTATTGTTATCAACTATTTATCAAGCATCTACCATTGTTTGGCAGTGAATGGCGGAAGGAAAATGTGATTCCAGCAGGAGACTTGTGATTACTTCTTAGTGTGGAATCCCTAGCATCCATCAAAACTCCTGTCACAGGAGGTAAAGTTACGGATCCATTAGATGGAGAAGTAGAGGGTGCTGCCTGGGGGCTCAAGCTATCTCTGCCTTGATGGGATCACTGTGACCCTGGAAATTCACAGGGTAGGTCCAGAACTGAATTATTCCCATGTACTCAAAGGGGGCAGATAACCTGCGTCAGTATTGTATCATTGCTGTCGTCATCAATTTCTAACACCTAGACAGAATTATTAGGTTCCCATGAATCAATTACTTGGGATAGGATCTTACCGAATCAGAATTTTTAAGCCTTTTCAAGTCTGATGGCATGTCCCAGTGACCTAACACTGCTGTTTGAGTCTGTTTCAGGATCCATTTATCGCAGGAACCTGAGATAGAGGTCCAGAGGTTGCTGGGCAGGGAGGCACTGCTACAGTAGACATCTATAAACTATCTAGCAACCCGTCTCACCCTATCTGCACCCAAACTACATTGTTCCTAGGGGAGCTGCTGAAATTCTTTACTCCACCTTCTAGACATAGTTGATTGGTCCTGAGTGGACACTTGACCCAAAGGGACCACAAACCTCCTCCTCAGCATGTTGGATCCAAGACAGGAAAAATGGCAGTGAGTCCCTCTTCAGAGGTGGAAGCCATGAGGGGTAAAACTGGAAAGTTACAGAGGTCCATGTTCACTACCACTCGAAGAAAGGTGTGGGAAGAGATGTAGATGCATGTGGAGAGAGTCAGGAAAAGTCCTTAGCTCTGTCCAAGCTCCTGATTACACATGTCCTACGCCCAGCCTCGTCTCTGGCCTCCTGTTAGTGTATGGTGATCATCCCCTCCTTGGATCCAGACCCACACACTTCTCTAACTTCTGGTTATTCAACTTAGGTTTCTTTCCCTTGGAACCAAAGCGATAATTAACACTCTCCCTCAGGCTAGATTCTAAGCCCTCAGCACACCTTAGAGGCCCTATCTGACCTAGAACTCACCTTCCCTACCAGTTGTCTTCACCTCTCTCTCTCTCTCTCTCTCTCTCTGTGTATGTGCGTGTGGACGCACATGTGTGTGTGTGTGTGTGTGTGTGTGTGTGTGTGTGTTCATAACACTAGCCTCCCCCTCCTTGGAACTTCCTTGTCTAATTCTGTATTTTCTCTTCACCAAAACCTCAGTGAGGACAGAGGCTGTGCACTGCTGTATTCCCAGTGATTAGCACAGTGCCTGTCGTACATTTGGTGCACAATAAATATCTGAAATAAATCAGTGAGCCAGTACGTGCAAATAACTGTAGAGTCCTGAAGAAGCTTTCACCCAAACATCACAAATCCCTGTGAAACATCCTTGCTTACTACAGGAATATTTCCCTAGAACACTCTGCCTGGTATTTAGGGCCACGCCCCTGGACAGCTCTGGGTACTCACTGATGAATCTGGCCATAAGGATCCCCCTGCAAGCTTATTGCAGACCAATCCTCTCTTTTGGCAAATTTCCCCCCACCATAGACCCGTCATTAGATTTCAGCTGCAGCCGAGTAAATGCACATAAAGATGTAGATTCTCAAGTCTGACTGAGGCTTGACGGACTCAGTACTCAGAAACTTGTTTTTGCCAGCTGCATTTTACTAACTGCCCATTTTATTAACTTTTGGAAAATTTTCTATAGACAGCCAATCTCCTCATATGACATTTTTATTCTTCCTAATTTCACTCATTGAGGGCAATATAAACTTAAAGCTCTAGGATTTCCAGGTCTGCCATCACTCACCATTGGAATTTCTATCCTCAAAATACCTACACTAGCAGCATCTGCCCCAGCAGAGGGCCAGCACTGGCAGCAGGCTCATCACCACACTCGCATCACCACACTTGCAGAAGTCACCACAGTGGACTCCAAGTGCAATGGAGGATAAATGTCCATTGCAATCCTTTTCTTCCTCATTTAAACCTATGTGGATTCCTTTTGCTACTCCTTTCCTCTGTGTTCCCTTTCCTGCCCTCTCTTCACTTTCCTGTGTGTTATGGTTTGTGTCTAGATGTCCCCTCGAAGTGTCATGAGGTCATAGGTGGGGTTTTTTCAGAGGTGGCTGAATCTAGAGTGTGTGATGCTAGGATTAAGGGCACGTGATCACTAAATCAATCCATTGATTGGTTTGGCACCACCTTAATCCTGGCAGCCTAAATAAAATATAAAGGGCAGAAAGAAACTACTTAGGTCTCTTGCTTACTTTGCTGCTTTCTGTCTGTCTGCCATGCCACCCTGCATTGGACCCAGCTGATTATGGATTGAAACCTCCACAAACTGTGAGTTAAATAAACCTTCCCTCCTTCAACTTTGGGTGTTGGGTATTTTGTCTCAGCAACAAGGAAAGTAACTAAGACCCTGTGCTCTCAAGATTGCTGCTTACAAGGGTAAATTTCATGTGCCAACCTAACTAGGCCATGGGAGGCCCAGACAACCAGAGGTGTTCTTAGAAGCACCAAGAATTATAGTTGGTGGACCGAGTGTAGTAGATGGTCCTCACCGTGTGGGTAGGTACCATCCAACCTATTGAGAGTCTGAAGAGAACTAAAAGGCAGAGGAAGGTTGAATTCACTCTGGCTGACCCCTTGAGCTGGGACGTGCACATTCTCACACCCTTGGTGCTTCTGGTTCTCAGATCTTCACTTGAAACCACCTTTCCTCCTGGATTCCCAGGTTTGCGAATGTTAGACTGTGGGAGTTTTCAACCAATTCTTCTTCCTCTCTCTCTCTCTCTCTCTCTCTCTCTCTCCCCCTTGTCTCCCTTCCTTCCTCCCTCTCTCTTTCTCACATAATCTCCTATGATTTTATTTCTCTAGAGAACATTAATACAACTTCTAAAATGGCTCTTGGGGATGGAAGAGAGGAGAGGATAAGAGGACAGAAAATGAGAGAGCTTCTCTCCCTCACTTAACTGCTCTTTCCCTGTGCCCCCGTACCCTCCCTGAATCCCCACAGCCTTCCTTCAACAGCCCGACCACCTCCAGTGCTTGCCCTGGCAGCAGATTGCAGGGCTTTGCTGCTGACAGTCTGGAGCCTTGGCTGGCAGCCAGGGTGCTCCACTTCTCATTACTCTTCTCACTGCAATTCATTTCCCTGTGATTGGAGGCAATTAGGATGCCAACGAACAACTTACCCAGCCCTGCTTGGCAGTTACATAACCACAAACATGTGCACACTGCCCACTGATAGTAAGTGAGCCACTAATGACCAAGATTAATTACAAGGTAAGCGTCACCCTAGAACAGCCCCTCACTGCATTTTGTCTCCTATCAGAAAGTCCAGGGACCAATGCCTTGACTATAAGGCCTGAAGTAGTTTGCAGTGGCCCTTTTGGAAAGAGAATTGCTGATCCCTGCTTACAGCGGCAGAAAGGAGGGGGAAAAGCTCTCTAACATGTCCCATCCCTGAGAACCTGAGACATCATTTCCCAGAGAATCCCAGGCTTTGAACTCCTTGGCCCATTTGCTATATTCATCCTCATGTTCTAAGTGATTCAAGGCTTTACTTGCTTACCTCTTTCTCTTACTTCAAGATATATAAATATATCTTAGGGGTGTCTTTGAAATTGCACAGTTCTTCCATACCTCTGAGAAGACCATGCCCTAAGGAACCATCAACTGGCCATATATGTAATGGCCCAGGAAGAAACAACATAGGAGGAGCTCCATCCAACCACAAACTGTGGACCCCTGACCAGATCTTTTCCAGCAAGCTGTATCTGTGCTAACTTAAAATTTTCCCTTTCACACTTTTCCATAAAAACTGGCACAAGAGCAGCTTCTTCAATCCCTTCCTTTCTCCCTCTTCAAGTTGCCACTGTTGTGTCAGGCATCACCGCTGGTGCTATACCTAGGAAGACAAGACGTGGCACCAGAAGCTGAAGCAATTGGGAGGAAATCTGTACTTTGAGCATGAGTTGACTTGGGAGTATAGTTGAGTTGAGGCTGGAAACATGGGTTGGTGGGAAGTCCACTTAGTGAGGTGAGAGCAACTCTGACCATTTGCAAGAATCCATCAGGCTTAGGTTCCTCTAGCCTCTCTTGAAGGCTGTCTCATGCTTGGTGATGGTAAAAATCTTTTCCTTTGTTTCATTTCCATCCATTCTCTTCTCATACATGGATGAAATGAAGCACATTCTCACATAACATTTTTATTTCTTCCTTATCCTCCAAAATGATTTCATAATCCAATGTGTTTCTAACATACTTTTGATTGAATAATATACCAATAAACACGCCATATTTATTACCATATGACAATGGCTGTTTTCATCAACTGCCACAAAATACATTCTTCTAAAATACTGTGTATGCAACCTATTAGCAGTATACTCATGGGTCCGTCAGATTCCCTGACACTCCTTATTCTCAGCTAATAGTATGAGCTTAGTCTCTTCTCTCACAGGGATAGGACCTCCGGCCTTGGAACAAAATGATTTATATATTTCAGTTATCTTTGGTGCAAGCTTTTCTGTTTTTTGGAAGTTAAACTCGTATGAAATATCTTTAAAAGATAAGAACCAGCAAGTATACAGTGCAGGACAGGGTCGGGCAGAGAACGAAGCTGGTGGGGTAAGCAGAGGCCAAGCAACGAATGTTAAAGAATCTATACTACATCTTGTGGACAAGCGCCAATATTTAACAGATTTCCTTCAGAAAAACTATGATATTGCTCAGATGCACATTGCCAAAGGCATACATAGATTTACACACAATTCTCCTACTACTAGCTATAAATCCCCCCTTCCACTCCCCACCAAGAAGCACCTCACCATGCAAGTGATTTAGGGTAATGTTATTATAAAAATAAAACGCATCCCCCATAATATTCATATAAATTATTCATAACCTTTAGGGCTTTCACTCTTGTTAGTAACAAGTTACTGACACCACAGAGATTTTTGTCTGTTTTGTTTACTGATGTAACCCAAACACCATACCAATGGCTGACACGGAGTAGATGCTCAATAAATATTTACTGAATGGAAGGGCAAATCTGCCTTAGAATTGATGTGACAAACCAGTCTGTCACGACTCCAGAAGCTCAGAACTGGTTAGAAAGCACACTGCCACTGAAAGCTTTTAAGCAAAACGGCATCATATGCATGTATTTGAAAGATCACTCTGCCTGCTGTGTGAACGATGGAGAGGAGAGGAAGAGCCTAGCATCAGGGAGCCCTGTTAGGGAGGCTAATGCACTGAGGCATGCAGGAAATTATGAGTTCCTGAACCGCAACAGTGGTGAAGGGGCTGGAGAGGAAAGAAGAGATTCAAGAAATACTTAACAGAACTGGACAGAATTTAATCAATGAATCTCTTTTTCATCAAGCCTTCAATTAGGATCAATTGCCAGTCTAGGCTAGAGCGAGGGTCAGGGTGCTCAACATATGGAAATGGTAGAGGCAGAGCCCAGCAACCATTATGTGCAGGTAGAATAGGAAGCTACCTCCAAGCTATTGTCAAAAGCACATGGAGAAGCTGAAATCCAAAAATATCTAGGCCACCCACTGCCTGACATGACATTCTTGAGGCAGCATTTCTCAGTTTTAATCCTTTCCAGATGACATTGAAACAGGTTAACATACCTGAAAAGGGGAGAAAAAAATATTTATTGAGTATGAAAGTCACTGTGCGTAGCTTTATTGAATCATCAAAATGAGCTTATAATTTCAATATTGTAAAGAGGAAACTGAAGTTCAGATCAATATACAAGTAATAAGTAGGAAATCTGGGATTTGAACACAGGCGTTTGTGATTTCTTTGGTGAATTCTTATAGATATCATCATCAGTACTGTTACCACCAGTATTTCTATTTTGTTCCTTTTACAAATATGAGAGAAGTAGTCCCAAGGGAAAGGGAATTCGTGGAGGTTCTGAGAGTTGTATATGGTGTGAATAAGATAAATAAGCCCACAGATAATTAGCATGTTCAGTTTCATAATTTAGCCTATGGCTTCATGTGTAGTGCATGCCTGAGACAGGAAGTAGCCACAGCAATCAGCCACACGGCCAGTGTTATCTAGGATTCTGAGCACTCTGGTTCTCATGAGCTATGAATTATCCAATCTCAGCAAGAGCTCCCAGAAGACGCCCTGTAGTCTTGAAGTAACTACTAAATCTAGACCAGAGAGTTTAAAATGGAGACCAGGAAGAGTAACTTCCTTCATATTTTCCAGAATAATGGAAAGAAACTAGCTGGTCCAGACACTTAGAAAACTCCTTACATTTAGTTTACTTTTCTTTTGCAGATTTTTCATTTTACTAATTGTATCTTGTACCTTTATTCCAAAACTCAGTATTTTTCCACATTTGAATAGTCTGTAAGTTCTACTACACAGATCCCAGGATTTTGTTTCCTTCTTATTTTCTTTCTTGGACATTTATAACACCTAATCAAGCTAGGCTGTAGTATCACACTTCACCAGTAAGAGGTGTCAACTAGCTTATATGGTACTTAAAAATCAGTTCATCTCAACTTACTGATAGGAAGATGTATGGTAGCTTACTAGTTCTTCTTTAAGTTTGAAATCTGTATGTTGAGTTCATTTTGTATTATGGCATACAATAGAAAGAAGGGAGACTGTAGAGGGAAGGAAAAGTCAAGGCCAGAGTGTAATCAGAAATAGACAAAACCAGCTGAATACCATGAGTAAGAGGACAGTGAGAGTCGAGTCAGAACCAGTCGGTCAAACACCAGACTGACCATCAGTGAGAGATAAAGACACATCGGACCACCAGCTGACTAAACTGGTCAGCTCTCTCAGAATCAATCAAGTTCAAGAGCTCTTATTCTTGTTAACCAAACTCACAAGGCACTGATTGATACATCAAAGGCTGCACCATGACTTTCCAGAGAAAAATGTAAGTGCTAATTGGTCTGTAACTCAAGCCCTGCCCTGGATGGTTTAGTTGGTTATGTTGAAGTTCTTCCTAGCTATCACATTCCAGGAAAACCTTCCCGCTACTACCCTAAATTCTCCCACAACAGTTACATCCACTCATTTATTCATTCATTCAATAAAACCTTACTGATGCCTACTATATGCCCAAGAATGTGCTAGCAGGTAAAGACACATCTGACAAATGAGAGAGGTGTGCTCTTGGTCCCTCTGAAACTTATATTACAGTAGCAAGACAGACTACCCAATCTACAGATTTTGTCTACAGACAAAATCACTGTAGAGTGCATGGGGGTGTGAAGCAGGAATAGGACTCTATAAGAAGAAAAAAAAAAAAAGAAGGAAAGAAAGTCTTAGATAGGGTGGAAACATGACATTTAATTTAAGACCTAAAAAAAACCCAACTTTACAAAAAGACAGGGGCTGGGAATAAGGGCAGGGATTTAGGCAGGAGCATGACATATGCGAAGCCTCTGGGTTGGGAAAGAATTTGTCATGAAAGATGATCAGTGTTCCTGGAGTATAATGAACAAGGAGAGTGGGTATTGCATGAGATGAAGTTGGAGAAATTGGGGACAGACCATGCAGAATCTCATGTACTACAATAAGGAGTTTGAATTTTGTTTGAAGTGAAATGAGACTCACAGAAGAATTTTTAAGAAGCAGAGTGGTGTAATATGAGCTGAGATTTTTCAAAGATCATCCTAGCTGGTGTGTGGAGAGTGCACTTGGCTCAGGTGAGGGGGTGTAGATCTAAGGAAAGTAAACTGAATTACAGGACATTTAGAAAGAATTGACAGACTTCCTGTTGGATTGGACACGGGAGAGGGTTTCCAGTGAATTTGTAGTAGACAGTGGAACTACATACTAAGAGAAAGATAAAACAACTTCTACTAGGAAAGGTTTCTCCTATTGAGGCCAGTATTTTATGCTGTCCAAGTCCTGGGGCCAAACCTTTATGCATCATTACAGATGCTCCCCAAAGAATCTCCAGACCTGTTAACAACTGAAAAAAGGCCAAATGAACCAGCTGGAGATTGTGATCCTCTTAAAGAAGCATCAGTTCAAACAAGGTTAAGGACCAGCTCTTTCCCATTTTAACCTCCTTAACATGGTCGAGCAATGCAGCACATTTTAATTTACAGTTTCAATTAAATCATAATATTAAGGTCACTCTTTAGACACAGATACAATATTATTAAATTTTATCCATTTATGATTATTATTGTTGCTGTTATTAAGACTTTATACATGTCTATGGTGACCTTTTCAATGAACAGCAAATTCAAAGAGAATTAAATCTCATTTTTATAAAAATAAATTTTGCCATCTAAGAATTAGAATTGGATAAATTAACCATCAAGAACAATTCCAATAGCTTTTTTTTAACTTAGCGCTCATTTATTGATTGCCTACTGGGTACCAACCATTATTAAGGCCTTGCAATTTCTTCATGATGTGGGTGTCACTGTTCCCGGTTGAAACCTGAATAAGTCAAGGCTCATGGAAGACATGACCAGGACAATCATGAGCTGGGATTGCCCCTGTATACCCTTGGACATAATAGTTTTGCCCGTTTTCACTATGCTTTTCTAAACATGCTTGCATTTGTTTATTATTTCACTGGGGTTGTCAGCAATGTCATATATAAAGGATTTCCTAAGAGACACCAAGGAAAGTGAAGCCATATGCCTCAAATGGCAAACACAAATGCCTACTAGATCCAGCCACATGCTATAAATTATGAACACTACTGATAGAAGAAAACTGGGAGTCATGGGGACTATGGAGAACTGATGAGCAAATGCCCCTCCCAAGGAGAGTAGCCCCTATTTAACTTCACGTGACTGCCACTGCTAGGCAGCCAGGGAGTGTAAACTCCCTGGAGTTTTAAAGTGTGCAACAAAACTTGAATATTCTTTAAAAATAATAAAAACAACAAAACTGTGTGTGCCAACACTACGTAAACCTAACAAAATGAGCGTGTGGGCAGAATCCAGCCTACATGCTGCCAATTCCTAACCTCTGCTATGCAGATTGTTGAAATATTATTTATGACTTGGAAGAATTTGATAAACAACCCTAACATCCAATGAAGTAGATTGGCCTGGCTCTCTGTGATACAGCCATCTGATTAAATTTTCAAAGCTTTCAATAGTGAGCAGTATAAATACCATGTAGCATACTAAAAAAATCCTTAGGATACACAGCAGGGCAACATGCTTCTCATATGATATTACATTTAAAAAGCAAACTACAAAGTGATACCAAGGCAAATGTTTCATATTTTGAGCTAGGGGTGGCAGTTATAAGAATGAGTACATACGAAAAATCATCAAGCTATATCAATGTGAGCGTTTCCCAGCATGGACGTCACACCTCAATAAAACCATTAATGATGCCTGGTTATCATTCCCATTGTGTACATTCTTGCATGAATATTGACAAGAATTTCAAGGATGCATGAACAAAGAAAACAATTTGATTGTATTGGTTGCAGGATAATAGAAAATTCTTTTTTCTCCCTTTCCTACATGTCGATTTCCATTACTATTATTGCAGTACAGCATTTTTTGGGGAGAGGGAGAAAGTTTCTCCAAATAAATTGTCTAACAGCAAAGACAGAACTTCAGTTCACTTTTACCTTCCCATTATAATGCTTACTGAAGGCCCGAAAGAGGGATTTGGTATTTAATGTTTAATCGGGGTCATTTTCTGCCCCTTCCCGGCTGTGGACTCAGCATTCCCCTGCCAGCCTCAGCTCTATCCCTGGACAGGTCCAAAGGGAAGCAGGGAAGCCCCACAAGGTAACTAAGACACACAATGCTCCCTCCATGGCCCTGTTACCAGATACTCTCCAGCAAGCCAGCAGCACTTCTGGGCCCACTGAGCCAACATGGTCCCCCTTTAAACAGTCAGTGTGATTTCTGGTGCAAGGAACAGAAAATCCAACCAAATGACTAAAAATACTGGGAAAAGCTCATTATCTCACATATGGAATAATAGAATGACCATAAACAATTTAAACGGGGCTGGGGATTTAGCTCAGTGATTAGAGTGCTTGCCTTGCAAGCACAAGAGCCTGAGTTCGATCCCCGGCACCACAAAAAAAAAAAAAAGAAAAAATTTAAACTAATTGTCTGGGTTGGGATTGACATAGGTGTCAATGTCCTTGATGTTCCTTATCAATTTTAACTCCTAAATGATATCTTAAAATGTGTCCATCTCATTGTTTCTATCTTCCCATAATCTCTTCCCCAGACCATAGTAACAGCCTCCTAACTAATCTACCTACAAGTCCCTAGCAGTTAGGGGCTCTCATCATGTACCTAGCTCAATCAAGCAGCCAGAGAGTTAAATCCAATCTGCCAAATAAAATGTTGGGAGTGAGGGGGTCAGAATACAGAAAGGACATGAGCTAGAAATGGAAAGTTTCTTTTGATTGCTGAACTGTATTTCTTTGCATGTGACTCTGTGCTGAGACTAGACTGTGTGGTGTCTAGCTTTATACATAGGTTATAATGTGAGTCTAAGTACTAAATGTATTTAGTAATGAGCCAGTTTATCCTAGAACTGCCAAGTCTAAAATCTTGGAAATAACTACCTTCCAAGAATGATATTCATCCATCCAATACATTTTCTGAGGACTTACTTCCCAGGCAGTGTGCTCAACCTTGCATAAAGGTGCATAAGGCCACATAATCTCTGCTCTCTCAGATGCCACAGTGTAGCAGGAAGAGCAGTCATTAAGCAACCAATTACAAACTAATTATTTAATTCCCATTTTGACAAATACTGTTGATAGAAAAATACAGGATGTTGAGACCAGATAATGGCACAGGTGGGAGGTGTGAAATCAGAAAATGTTTCCCCAAGGAAGTGACATTTAAATGGAGTGGAGTTTGGCCCAGAGAAAACGGAAGGGAAATATATTCCAGAATGAAATAACTGTCTACAAAGACACTGAGGTGGTGCGAAATGGGGAGGACTATAAGAAAGTCCATGAGCAGAAAATTTATGGAACAAAGAGAAGAGCGGTGCACCATGAACTGGATGGAGGTGGGTTGTCAGCAGGACCCATCAGGACCTTTTGCACTGATGCCATTTGTATTGGTCAGCTTTCCCATTGCTGGACACAATACCCAATACACACAGCTCAAAGTAGGAAAGGTATAATTTAGCCCACAGTTGGGAGGATTCAGTCCCTAGTCATCTGGCCCCAAGATGGGAACATCATAGGCAAGGACATGGCAGAGCAAAGCTACTTAGTTCATGGTGGCTGGGAAGCAGAGCAGGGGAGCAGTGCCAGAGAGAAACTGGTGAGGGACCATTTATGCTACCTAAGGTCACATCTCTGTGATCCACTTAGACATAGCCAGGAGTGTGCTTTACTAATCTACTAGATGTTTCTTAATCCAATGAAGTTGACATACCAGGATTAACAGTCAAAGTATTTAAGTAAGTGATGTTGATCAAAAGCCAGAAGAGGACTCCACAAGCAATTGGGAAGAGACAGTCAGAAACAGAGAGTAGATGAGTTGCTTCCAGAATTCTTGGAGAAAGGACACCTTTGCCAGAAAATGAGGCTCTGAGGAATCTGATTGTTTGTGTTTGACTTATCCTTTTACCTAGTGTCATCCAATGGGCACCATAAAGCCACAGATCTCAGCGAGTGAGTGATATAACCTTCCCCGAGCCCATAGAGCTGACCTGACACACACCCAGGCTGGAGAGGTTCCCAGACACCTGGAACCCAGGCCTCCCCCTTGCTCTGGCTCCATAGCCAGCCTCCTGCTAACCTGATTCTTCGTGACAAGCAGGAGCCCTGTTTATTCCTCCAGCCTAGGCTGTGCAGAGGGTTAATCTACCTGTTAATTTTCCACATGAAGTAATATGCACAATGAAGCACAAATAAGAGGCAGGACATGGACTCTGCCTCCAGCTGAGAAATCAATTCATACTTTAAATTATTCTGGGTGACCCAGTCACCACTGGGCTCTAATTGCCATCAATCTCGATTTGTAGAGTGCTGTCCTCCTGGAACATGCAACCCCCAGTGGTGCCCTGAGAGAGTCTGTCACTGGCCCCCAGTGGCACCAGAGTGGCCCAGTGAGGAGGAGCTCAGACCTGAAGGCAGCACGTCCCAGGGTGGGCAGCACACACTGCACAGTGCAGGAGATGACCCCTGCTGGGCCACGCTCCTGCTCAGCCCCAGCAAAAGCATGAGCAGCCTTAGGCTGCCAGACCCCTACCTGGAGCGCAGAGCACTCATCTACTCTCTGTTTAACCTCACCACTTGAAAGCTCAGTAGATGAATCACCTGGATCATTCATTCATTTCACATTGCACATACGAGTGCCAGATACTCTGCTTGGTTCCGAGTTGAAAAAGACACCCATGAATCCTAACCCTGGAGTTTTGGTGTTTTTTTAACGAAGCACTCTGGGCTTAAACTCCAGCTTTTCTACTGAACAGATAGGTGGCCTTAGGCCAGTTACATAACCTCTCTGCAGTGAGGTTCCTGGCCTGTGAGATAGAGACAAAGTCTATTTCCCAGAGTGGTCATGAAGATTACATGTAGATAAATAAAGTCACTTTCATGTCCTTTTTGTCACTACATCATGCAAAATAGGCTGAATGGACTGTCACTAGATGTGGAGATTATAACTGGGATGGTCCATGTGAAAAAAAATTCATTGTGTGATTCTAGTTACAGGAAATGTCCAGAATAGACAAATCTATAAACAGAAAATAGATCAGTAGTTTCTTGGGGCTGGACGAGGAGCAATGGGAAGTGACCAAGTTTCTTTTGGAGATGATAAAAATGTTTTAGAATTAGATAGTGATGACAATTGTGCAGCTTTCTGACTATGCCGATGACAGTGAATTTTGTACTTTAAGGAGATGAAGTTTATGATATGTGAATTATATCTCTATAAAATTACTAATTTATGTGCGTGTACAGATACACACGATACAGCATATATAAAATCACTTTGGGATATGCCGGGGGAGGCATGCATGACATGAATCAAGATGATGGGGAGGACAAACAAGGGTTCAAACATGAGCCCAGAGCAAGAGTTTCAAGGACGATGAGGCTTGCAGGTGTCAATAAACAATCATGACACTCACATGTCAGGAGCCACATGTGGCCAGTGGCTGCCATATTGGACAGAACGATTCTAGAAAGAAGACTGAAAGAAAAAAGAAGCAAAGAAGGAGAGATACCACTGACCATAACCTCCTGGGGGCTGGCCAAGCTCTCCCAGGTGACCTCATCCCACCTTACCAATGCTCACGAGGACAATAGCGTTAGCCTTGTCTGGACACTTGGGAAAACCAAGGCGAAGCAAGGTTAAGGAAAAGAGAATTTATGCATAAATTGAGAGGGAAGATGGAGGACAGCAAGGTCTAAAAGACAGAACAGAGAATAGGTAGAGGGTCCAGAAGATGTATGAGAGGAACATTTAACAAGGACACGATCCCACAGGGTAAAAAATGCGTTTTACGCACCACAGCAGCAGCGTGCTGGAGGTTCACCTTGCGAGTTCCCTATGCCAGAACCAGGCTGTGTAGAAGGCTGTGCCACTGCTCAGCCGTGATCACTGTGAACGTGAATGTCAACAGAAATGTGCCTCTGTGCAGCAGAAGCAGAGACCCCAGCAACCCAGGCTTGTGACAGTGACAGGTTGTGACAGTGAACAGCCTGTGTGTTCACCCAACCTTCCCAGTCTGTCTCTTTCGCCTGAATTAGGACGCCCCCATTCACATGCATGCCAGCAGCCACAGCAGCCCTGGCCTTTTTCCCTTCCTCCCCTCCCCTCTCCAATCTCCTCTTCCTTCTTTCCTTTGCACAGCCAGCTCCCTCTTCTCTACAGCTCTTTACAAGGAAGCTCTTTCCTCTCATCTTCATGAATAATCCAGCAGAGGCACTTTCAGCAGCTCATCTTTCCTGTGCGTAAAGCGGATCTCACTGAGCAGTCTGCTCCCTAAAGCATTCATCAGATAAGGAGCAAAGAGAGGACACCCACTCCTCCACCTGAGGCCTCTTCCCTTTAGACAGAGCAGGCTGCAGGCACTGTGGAGGCAACGGCACTTCACTGGGGCGCAGCCAAGGACTTGTCTCAGGGGTCCATCCACCAGTCTTCCCGACCTGCACACAGGTGCTGCCTTCTCCGGTGCTTGTGACAACCTGGGCAACCAAGAGCCCGCTGCTGAGCAGAGTGAGTTTGGCTGCAGCACACAGTGAAAAGATCCTGGACTTTGAGGTGTTCAGACTTGAATGCCTGAATCTGCCTCTTTTTTAGCTGTGTGGCCTTGGGCAAGTTATTTACCACCTGCTTCTTCTCACTCCAAAGCCTGTTGTTGCCATGTGTTTAAAGTTAAAATTTTCCTAAAGATGGGAAAGATAAGAAACTGCCTGCCCCAGCTGCACTAAGGATTAAAAGACCAGCACTTCAGGTCCTCACGACTGTTACCTGCCTTCACGTCTCTCTTTGGCTATGAAGGGAGCAGGCTAATTGTCCAGGCCAGTGTAGACAGGGCTTATATGTTTGTAGGGCTCGCTGACCTGTGCACTGCCCTCTATGTATCAGAGTCTCACTAGCTCGTTTGGCGTAATGACCAAACTGAGCCAAAGTAATGCAGCCTTTCCCTTGATCATGCATCTTCTGTGTACAAGGCCAAAACAAGGCCAAAGATCTGACTCAGTTCCAGTCCTGAGTGTAAGATAAGGTGGTCAGAGTGATTTCTTCTATCTGTTAATGAAGCCTGGATTTGCTCTGCAGCCCCAGCATTAAAACCCTGATTACTCACATACAAGATTCCTTCCTGGGGCAGCTGTCGGGAAGGGAAATGGGAGGAGGAAGTTGGACATGCAGTGACCCTATGGTTTGGCCTCCTCAGTCACTGAGTTCTCTCTGTGCTTAGTACCGAAAACAGTGGCCAGACATACCTGGCTCAAAAAAGAAAAATTGAATAAATAAGTGATTGGTATTCCGGGCAAATGAAATGAGATAGTCAAAGACAGGAGGATATGAAAGAATATGGAATGATCAGGAAACTGCACACAATTTAGTTTTGCAGAAGTGCAAAATGAAAGAGAGACAGTGAGAAGCGAATGAGCACTGAAGCCTTTTTTGAAATGCCGAGAATCCTCACTCACTTTAAATATTCCTTCATAGGCGATAAGGAACCTATGTGCTGATTGGTTCGATTGGCAATTTAGAAATGTCACACGGTGGAAAAAATATGGATTGAAAATATAAAATGGCCAGAGGTTGTCCTTAATCAGAGGCAATGACAACAGGGGTGGAAGGAAACCTACAAAGACAAAAGAAACACAGCAGGTTGAGCATGAGGGAGAGGGAAGGATCTAGAATAACTTGGAAGCCAGAGGTGGTGGAAGCTGAGCAGATGGTACCAAGAAGCAGGTTTTCAAAGAAAGCTTTTTGGACCCTGGAAAAGAATAGACTGTCAAGGTCACTACAAGAGTGAACAGGCTCAGAGCCCCACATCTGCTTTGTCCAGGAGCAAGGGCATGTGAAAGACCATCAAATGCTCTAATTATCATATGGTCTTCAATTACTCATCTCAGTGTGACTCATTTTATTTGGTACCAAAATAAATGTAAAATTTAATTTTATGGACAAATCATTTGAACAGACACCTCACATAAAAATATACACAAATGACCAATAAGCACATAAAAGTATGTTCAACATCATTAGTCATCAAAGAAATAAATATTAAAGTCACAATGAGATACACTTTGTGTGTATGAAGTAGGATGGCTATAGCTTAAAAATAGACAGATAACAAGATAATCAGAGGATGTGGCAATATGGAATCCTCAAATACCAGTAATGAGAAGGTAGTGACTAGTCAATTTACTATGTATTAGGATAAATATAATTTAAAAGATAGACAAAGTCAAAAAACAAAACCAAGTGTCAACAAGGGTGTGGACCTATTGGAACTCCCAGATGTGCCAGTGGGAATGAGAACTGGTACAATGGCATGGAACACAGTGTGCAACTTCTTATAACATTAAATAGATTCATAACATAGGAGGCTACTGTTCATCCCTAGGTATTCACACCAGAGAAATGACAACATGTGTCATCACAAGATTTGTGTAGCTTTATTAGTAATAGTCAAAAACCAGAAATAAC